>JAVSBS010003907.1:0-16465 GCA_033124195.1 Coracias cyanogaster | reverse complement strand
ATCCCTGGCACCATTGCAGGGGAGGTTGGCCGGGGCTCTGAGCAACCTGCTCTAGGTGCAGATGTCCCTGCTCCCTGCAGGGGGTGGGATGAGATGACCTTTAAAGGTCCCTTCCCACCCAAACCAGTCCATGATTGTACGATTCTCTTGGTGTATCTCAACACAAATTAAGCAGAGTTTGGACTGGCAGGAGTGGAGCAGAGTCACTCTCGGGTCCTTGCCATCTCAGTCCTCCAGCAGCCCAACCACAGGCCTGTGCATAGCCAGGGCTGGCTGTGTCCATTCCCCGTTCTCAAACTGGGAAGGGCTCCCCTCCCATACTGAGACTCAAGGTCCTGGGTGTTGAGAACTGAGAATCATAGAATTGTTTTGTTCAAGAGACCTGTAAGATCAAGTCCAACTTGACTTGTCTCTTCTCCTGCAGCCGTGCCCCAAGCGCATATGCTGGTGCTGGGCTGCTGAAGCCCACAGCACCCAGCAGAGCAGAGCCACGCCAATCCAGCTCTTGCCCAGGAGGAACTGCCTGTTGATACCAGAGCTGCTGTGTGATTTGGGTCCCACTTTGTGGTGCTTATCACCATGTTAAGTGTTTCGCTTTGCTGCTTTCTCCTCTGTTACCCTGAGGTAGGGAACAGGGTGCTCCATCAAGTTGGGGGCCTCTTTAATACCCGCTGAGGTGGGAGTGCTCACGTGCTCTCATATTCAGCCTGAAAGCTGTTTCCCTCCCTCAGAGCAGACAGAAGCCGTGTGCTCTGCTCGCTGAAAAATAAACGTTTATTTACATCTGAGAGAGGAGTTAATGTGCAAAATGGCTCCAGAGGGGTTACATTGATCTGGGGAAACTCCTGCATGACTATCCAGCCCTGACCCCAGGTGCAGCTGAGCCTGGTGCAGCCTCTTCCCTTTCTGGGTTCAAGGTGACCCTCCTTGAGATGCTGTATCTGCAGGAGGCTCCCCCAACCCTTAAGTGAAGGGGCCGGGCAATGGAGACCCACCCCTGTCCATGTAGGGGAGAGCAAGAGCTGCTTTCTCCTTCCTGGAGTGTCCTTTGCATTGCACTGTAGGAACAACGGCCTTGGCAGTGCATCTGTCCTGCTCCTGAAGGTGAGAGGGAGGGAGAGTGGTGGTGGTGGTGGTGGCAGCAGCAGGCTCTTGGCTCCTACAGGCGAGCACCAGGGCTAAGGGGGAGCTGTGAGCCAGGCACAGCCCGGTGGGACCAGCACTGCTCCAAGTGCAATGCCCCAAAGCTTCCCTGGTGAAGGCAGAGCTGGGGGTGCTCCTGCGCTTCCCGGGGTTGGCCAGGCTGCTTGGCCAGGCTCTGCAGCCACTGCTTTGTCACCCTGCTACCAGGCCACCGTCTTGGACCACAGCTGTTGCACAGCAGGCCCAGGATCTCCCAGCAAAACGATTCCTGAGCCCAGCAAGGCTCCTGCTCGGGGCTTCACAGCTCTCCCTGGGGCCTAGAGGAGGTGACTGGGCTGGAAGCTGGGAGGGAGGATGGGCTCAGCTCCCAGCTGCCTGATGTTCTCAAGACCTTCACTCTCCTCTGTGATTCTCCCCAAAGGAGAATAGCACTGCCCTTAATGCGTAGGGTAAATAAAAGAGGCGTAGTGCTCAGGCGCTGGGAAGGGCCCTGCCTGCTGCTGCCTTGGCTCTGCTTGCTGGGAAGGAGGAGCGTGAAGAGGAGAAAACCCGGCCCTGTGCAGCTGGGATAGCGAGGAGAGAGGTGATGAGAGAGGTGAGGAGGTACAGAAGCAGCACCTCGCTATGGAGAGGAGCTTTGCAGAGTGATTCTCTCAGGGTGTTGGTGAGATGGTCCCTGTGAGCGTGGAGGCGATGCCCTGGATTGGAGCAGTGCTGGTGTGGCCCAGGGTGCTGCAGGAGGGGTTTGTTCATCTGGGTGGTGGGGCAGCAGATCTGGGCTAAGCAGCGTCTCCTTCCCTGCTGCTTGCCCTCTGCTGCTGGCCAGGCTCCCTCTCCAGCCACTGTGGTCCATTCCTGCAGATGCCCAGGCTGGTGTGGATGGGAGGTGGGGGTTTCCATGAGCACATGTGGTGGATGCCAATAGAGGTAGCTGATGGTGTTCAGGCAGCAGCAGAAAGCAGCAGAGAGAGCCGAGGGCACCTGCCACCCTCTTGGATTGCAGCGGGGGGACGTCTGCTCCAGCATCTCCAGGGCTCTCAGGTGCAGCACAGCTGAGACACTGGTCCCAGTCCAGCCATCCCAGGTGGTGGTGCTGCAGCGTGGCTTCCCTGTGGTCCCGTGTCCGGTAGGTCCAGCAGCCCCTCTCTCCCGGCTTTGCGGAGCTGGTTGCCACATCACTGGGTGCAGCAGAGTGCTGGGTGATCAAGCTTCCAGAGCTGCCACTTCTTCTTCATCTCGGACTTCACCTGCCAGGGTGGGGGGAGGGAGCAGGGGCTTTTCCCTGGCCATGCCCTCCCTGCAGACTGAGGAGGCAAGAGGGGGATGGCAAAGCCACCGGCCAAGGTAGGACCAAGCCCCACTGCTGGGCAGAAGAAGCTACAGCGGGTATATACCTCCTTGTTGGCGAAGCAGTAGAGCACGGCCACCAAGAATCCCTGGAGGAAGAGCAGGGGCATGAGACCTCACCATCGCCCCTTCGCCCGGGTCTGGGATGGGCTTAGTGCCTCCAGGCCATTTCTGGGTGCTTTTGGGGCTGAGGTCCCTCTGCTACTACTGCCTCAGAGCACAGGAGGCACCATCACACATTCAGCAACAGGGATGGGAGGGCAAGTGTCCCCTGACCTGAGTCCAGCCACAGGCTGGGGCACCAGGGGGAGAGCGAGCTGGAAGAGGGATACCCCTTTCTGCCCACCCAGTTCTTGCTCCATGCCGTGTCCAAGGTAGAGTGAGGACATGTCACAGTCCTATCTCACCTGGAAGGAGTTGAGGAAGAGGGTGAAGAACACCTTGATGTAGCGTAGGACACCTGTGGTTTGTTCATCTGTGGCGAAGATGAAGACGACCTCATGGATCCCAAAGAGG
Organism: Coracias cyanogaster; assembly: GCA_033124195.1. Classification (NCBI taxonomy): domain Eukaryota; kingdom Metazoa; phylum Chordata; class Aves; order Coraciiformes; family Coraciidae; genus Coracias; species Coracias cyanogaster. The sequence continues at coordinate 13,459 of JAVSBS010003907.1, read as the reverse complement.
GGGATGAGGGTGAGCGTGGCTTTGGCCAGCCTGAAAGAAGATAAGGGGACTCCTCCAGCAGTGAGTACTAATGGGCTGGGGCACAGATGCAGGCAGGGATGAGCTCTTTGGTAATCTCAATGTGGTCGTTTAATGAGCTGGGTACAGACAGGGAGCGGTGTAGCCCCAGGACCAGTGAGGACCACGATCATCCCCCTTCCCCCAGCTCACCGCAGCTTGTAGTCTGCGTAGCCCTTCTGGTTGGCACGGAGCTTGGCCAGGATCACCTTGAGGATCCGCATGAAGATCAGCAGGTTGATCTGGGAGGGGGAGACAGGGCAGAGGCACGCACAGCCCCGCATCCCCGCCCTCGCAGCCCACCCTGCCCACCTTGCACAGGAGATAACACCCCGCTGTACTGCCAGAGCTGCTGCTGCAGCCCCCAGGTGCTGGCTGCCTGGAGCTGCCCTTCCTGCTCTCCCACCATCCCAAAATCCTAGCTGGGAAGCAGCAGGGGCCACCCCCCAGCCCCATTCTCTGGGGCTCAGGACAACCCCCACTATGGACCCCCAGAGCCTGGGGGTTAGAGAGCTGGTGCAAAAAAAGCCACAAGCCCCTGTGCCTGATGCCCCGGAGCAAAGCCCTCCCTCCTGGGCTCTGCTGGGAGCTGCTGCTGTCTGAAAAGGGCTGGGGCTGGGGCCTGCCCCCTTACCAGGGAGGCGAGCAGGATGGGGATGCGGATGATCCACCAGTAAGCCATGTTCTCGTTCAGCGCCCAGCACCTGCCCAGGGACACACGGAGAGCAGCACCATCAGGCCATGCCAGCAGTGCAGGGTGAGTCCAGGAGTGTGCCAGCCCCAGTGAGGTGGGTCGGGGGCCCACAACAGTCCCCAGCTGAGCCTGAGCCCCGCTTGGGGCTGAGCACCCCGGCAGGACCTCCCCACTCACTCTGCATTCTCCTTCAGGTACTTGGCAGCCATCCAGGGCACCACGAACACCACGGGGGTCCCTGTAAGTCACACAGCACACCCTGTAAAACCAAGCACCCGCCTGAGCTGAGAAACCGGCTCTGGGGCAGGAGACACCGTGGGGACACCCAGGGTTAGCACAGCCCCCACCCTGCACCCTCCCAGCTTGCCAACACCAGCTGCTGTCCCCTGCCCCACCGCATGCACGGGTGGCCCCTACCCCAGCCCAGGTAGAGGTAGAGCCTGTAGTAATTCTTCTCGGAGAAGACGGCCCCGATGAGCAGCTTGTAGAGGTAGACAGCTTCCACCAGGAACCAGTAGTGGTTGGCCAGGATGCAGTACTGCATCAACACCTGCGCTGCCCGACAGCCCAGCGCCGCCTGCGACAGGAGACTCGCTGTGGGGCTGGCAGCATGCCCTTGGGGCACAGGCACCCCAAGAGCTCACCCACTGGGTGCACGGTGCTGCGTAGGCACCCCAAGAGCTCATCCATGGGTGTATGGGTACCCTGAGAGCTCACCCAGAGGGTGCACAGGCAGCATAAGCACCCCAAGACCTCATCCATCAGGTGCATGGGCAGCACAAGCACCCCAAGAGCTCATCGCTCAGCTACATGGTGCTGCACAGGCACAGAGCTCACCCACCAGGTGCATGGGCAGCACAGGCATGCCAAAAGCTTGCCCACTAGGTGTATGGGTACCTCAAAAACTCGCCCACCAGGTTCATGGGCACCCCAAGGTCTTGCCCACCTGGTGCCTGGGGCGGCATGGGCACCAGCACCCGGCTGCACACCCCTCCCTGGGGCAAGGGTGCCCACCCCAGTTCCAGCCCAGCATCCAGCAGGGTCCCCCCGTGGGGCAGCACTTGCCTCGTGGCTCAGCAGAGCCTCCCAGTCGGCCACCTGCACCACCTCCACATCCCAGCGCTTCTCCAGCAGCGCGTCCTTCACCATCACCGAGGTGGCTCGCAGCCCGAATGAGGCAAAGAGGTTGGCATGGATGTAGTTCCTGGTGCAGCGGAGCTTCCTGCCGAGAGCGAGGGTGTCAGAGGGCCGGGCGGGTGGCAGGGGCACCCCTCAGCTCGGCCATCACCAGATGGGAAGGATGAGGGACAGGACCACATCCCCCAGGCTCTTCTACCTGAAGACGGTGAGGATGAGCAGGGCAGAGACGAGGGTCAGGAGTGACAGCGAGTACCCCACGGTGTAGAGCACCTTGAAGCTCACCATCAGCTGGCGCGCGCCCTCCTGCAGGCGAGCACCGCGCTGGTGAGCCCGGGCCAGCAGCAGCCACCCACCCGTGCTGCCAGGGTGCCCCTGCCCGTCCCTGCCCAGCAGCCAGGCTGGGACGTCCCACCTCCTCAACAGTGGACTCCATCTCCTCCTCGCACTGTGAGTAGTCCCGCCAGGGCTGGCTGCCGTTCACTGTCACCCACTGTCCGTCGGCACCGCACCTGCGGCTCACCAGCCCGTGTTTTACTGTGGACACAAAGCACCGGCGTGTTCCCCTCGGGCTCTCCCAAACCCTTCTCCTGGGATGATGGGTCAGACCCTGCTCAGCCCCAAAGACTCTCTTCCAGGGCAGGCGTGAGTGGTGCACAAACCAGCTCTGCTCCATACCCCGTGTGTCCCCTTTAACCTCAGGTCTGCTCATGAGTCCCTCTTCCCCCTGACAATGGGTAGGAGGGGAAACCCCCAGAGCCTCTCCCCCGGGCCCAGCATGGCTCAGCCCTGGCTTCCAGCTCCACGGCAGCAGAGGGTCATCATCACCTTTCTCAAACCAGGGCAGGTAGAAGGGGCAGGAGACGTTGACAGCAGTGCCAGGACTCCCGTCGGGCCAGCAGGCATACATGTCGAATGTCCGGTTGCAGAAGACCCCTTCCAACGGCGTCAAGGGGGAAAAAGCTGATGGTCAGATGCTGATGCCACATCCATCCCTGCCATCCCAGCCCCTCTGAGGAGGCTGGCATCACCCTGACCACAGCCCTGGTGCCCCACACCAGCCTCAGCCTCTGGGGCATCCCAAGCCCTGTGCATCCCATGAGAAGTAGAGACACTCGTCAGTCTCCTGGTTCGTCCCTCTGTAGGTGACCAATGTAGAGGATGCTGGAGGGAGGATAAAACCCAGCCCCAGCCATCACCTGGCTCTGCATGTCCCCATATCTGAGCCTGAGCTGGGGCACAGCCGGGTACCTGCCGGGTAGGGCTCGCTCGCCATCCTCCTCAAGCACTCGTCACGGTACCGCATCCACTCCTCAAAGGTCTTCTCCAGCACCTTGGCCCCGCTGTGCTGCAAGCCCAGAGCCAGGTCAGAGCCCCCGGCCAGCTACCACGTACAGGAGCACAGAGCTCAGGCTGGCCTGCCTGCCCGCTGTGGCACCCAGCATTCCCCAAGCCAGCCGCCTGCATCCCCCCGACCATCTGCTGTGTGCCGGCGTCCTTGAGACAGGCAGGACCATGCAACGATGCCAGGACCAAACCCGTTCGCAATCGGTCAAAGCCTGGTCGTGCCAACACCATTGCCCCGTGGGCCAGCCCACCTTGCCCCTTACCGGCACGGAGAACAGGCACATCCAGGCAAGATGGACGAGGCTCTGCTGGTACCCAGACCTGAGCACATCTCTCATGGCTGCTCCTCCTGGCCCGTGGCCAGTGCTCCCAGTGCTGAGGCGTGTCTCAGGCTGAGCTGGGGACCCAGATCCTGGGTGAGAGGTGTAGGACTGAGGATGGCACGGCTCTGACAGCTGCCCACATCGGTGTGGACAGGGAGATGTGCTCCCTGAGGCAGCAGAGGAGAACCGAGGTGCAAGTGCCAGCCCCAGGCCGGTCCCGGGCTGCCCCAGTCCCGGGTCACTTCCCAGCCGGAGCCAAAACCTGCATCAGGCAGAGCAGCCAGGGCACAACTGGCTCCCACCTCTTGCCCAAAGCCCCCACGCCACCGCTGCCAGCCCGCGGGCAGCTGCCAAGCGAGGGGACCGTGATGCTGAAGTCGGAGGGGAGCAGAATCACCCCGGTCACCCGTGTGAGAGCCCCCGCGGCCCCGCTGCTCGCCCTGGCAGCCCCACGGGAAGGGGCCGGGGCAGCGGGGACAACCCCAGGGGAAGGCGAGACCCGTCCGGGGCACGGCCCGGGCTGCCCCGGGACCCACCGCGCTTCCCCCGCCCCGCCGCCTGCCCGCCAGGCCGGGATCGCCCCGCTCAGCCGCGGCCCCGCACAGCCCAGCCGGGGGGCTCCGGAGGGAGGAGCAGCCCCGTCCCCCCCGGGGCTCGCCATCGCTCCAGGCTGGACGGCCCTGCCCGGGACCCCCCTTCCAGCGCGGACACCCCCGGGCTGTGCCCCGCCGTGCTCCCCGGCCCCGGAGCGCCCCGGGCTGTGCCGCCGCCTCCCCCCGCCCGCTTTCCTCCGCAGCCCCGGTATTACCGGCAGCACCTGCTCCGCGACGTGAGCGCGGCGGCGAGCGAGCGGAGTCTGCGGCGGGGCCGCCTCCCGACAGCGCCGTGCCCCGACGGGAGGGGGGGGCTGAGGCCGGCACCGCCTCCCGGGGGTCGGGCCGCCCCGACGGGCCCCGCCGCTCCCGCCCCCCGGCGAGCCCCCAACACCACCCGGCAGCACCACACCGGCCCAGCCCTGCCCGGGGCCCCGTCGCATCACACAGGGACATGGATGAGGGTCCAGCCGTGCTGAGGGTCCCTGGTTGCATCCCGCGGGGACAGGGATGCGGGTACAGCTCTCAAACGGAGCGTCACGGGAATGGGAACATGAGTCCAGACCCCCCGGTGTCTCCCAGAGACCCCCCCACCTCCACCCTCTGCAGCCCCAGGGAGAGACCTTCACCTCCCAGTTTGACATCCCGATGGCTGTCCCCTGGGTGTGGGGTGCCAGCACGGTGGCAGCCCCTGCGCCCCTGGCCATGCAGAGCCACCATGCTCTGGGGCTCTGGATGCTGCCAGGGCCACCATCCCCTGGGGACAAGGAGCAGGTAGCCCTGGGGATGATGCTGGATCCAGCACAGGAACACAGCCCATGACATGTGTCCCACCATCCATCCCCAACAGCAGGGAAAGCACGAGGGCAGGGACAAGTCATGGGACACTGTCTCCCCGGCCACCCCACGTCCTCGCAGCAAGGAGGGAGCGGGTCTGTGCTAATCCATGGCCCCTGGGCAGGGCAGGGCTCCCGTCCAGCCCCTGAGGGGCAGGTGAAGCTGCTTTTCCTATCAGTGGAGCAGGCCAAGGAAATTTAAAGGATGACTGAGCCCTCCTTGAGAGCCCCCAGGACCCTCTGAAGACCAGCAGTGGAAGCCCTCCAGATCCCCTCTCCCTTACAGCGTGGCTGTGCCTCCTTCCACCGCAGCTGACCACATGCCGGGAAGTCGGTGCTGGTCCTGTCCTGCAGCAGGATGCCAGATTTATACCCTAAAATGGTTTGTATCTGAAAATGCATTTATTCTGTGAAAATACAATGTTTGTGCTGAACTGTCTTGGAGCAGACGCAGTGATTCGGAGCGATGTGGAGTTGCTGCTGTTCCTGTAGCAAAGCGAATGGTGTGCAGCTATTCCGAGTGAAAATGAGGAGCAGCCCATGGGAACGTGTCACTGGTTTGGGAGAAGCCAAGCCACTTGGTGCCTTCTTCATCAGGAGATGACACCGGGCTCCTTCTGGGGTCTCCCCACCCTGTGCGTTGGCTTATCAGCAGTTTATGGCACTTTCGTGAGTCTGATCAGATGGAAAGCTAAAAATAAGGCACTAGAGTTTTAAAGGGTGGAGCCTGTGTGGGTTTTGGCCACTCTGAGACTCCCTGATGCTGGAGGGCCTCCAGGTGAGGTGTGGGTCCATCTGTGGGGCCCCAAAGCCCCACTAGAGAAGGGGAGGTGTGTGTGGGGGGGCATGTTTGAGGCCACTTTGAACCCCTCTGAGCATCACAGCAGTGTGAGGGCTCTGATCTCGGGCACAGGCAGCTTGTCCTTTCACCTCCATGGCTCTTCCCACCTGGGAAGCTGAGCTGAAGAGCAGCCCTGAGCTTCTGTGGTTCTTCCATCCTCTGGTGCTCTCCTGGGTACACCAGGGAAGTTGTGGGTCTCTGCCTCCCATCGCCCTGGGAAGCAGGTCCTGGGGTGATGAGGGGCTGCGACTCTCCTGCAAACCCTCCGCTGGGCTTGGCACCAGCTGCCCTCCTGCCCCCCAGCATGGTGCTGGGAGCTGAAGCTCAGCCACCAACCCACTGCTGCACCGGGCGAGGGGCTGGCACTGGGAAGCTGCTGGCGCTGGGTGTAGGCAGGGAATGAGCCTCTTGGGCGTTTCTAAGGGGACTGGGAGAATAAATCGGTTTCCTGGCAGGATTCAAGCAGCCTCTGCGTGAGAACAGCACATAACGCACGAGTGCCAGGAGCCAGCTCTGCAGGAGCTCACCCACATCCCCAGGTGTGTGGTGGCCACGGCCTTGGCTGTGACACCAGTGAAACCTGTCCTGCTGCTCCTGGGGGAATGCTCCTGGCCCTGGGGTGCTGGGGACCCCTCCAGTGTCCTCCCAGGGCAGGCAGGGCTCAGGCTGAGAGGACCATGAGCTGTGAACAAGGCTGCCCAGAGCAGTGGTTGAATCCCCATCCCTGAATGTGTCTACAAGTTGTGTAGAAGTGGTGCTGTGGGATGTGGTTTAGCAGCAGACTTGGTAGAGTACGGTTACATTTGCACTGGATGATCTTAAAAGTCTTTTCCAACCTAAATGATTCTATGACCCCCAGGCTGTGCAGGTGCAGCCCCTTATGTCTTCCCTCTTCCAGGGCCAGCTACCACATTCCCTGGGGCGGTGTCCATCCATATCCAGGCAGAAGACAACCTCTTCCCACCAAAACCCACTGGGAGACTGGGATAGCAGCAACAGGGGTGAGAAATCAGGCTGGGAGGGAGAGCTTTGGAGACAAGGGTGGGTGCTGGAGAGATACCAAGGGTGGCAATGCTTCCATCAGCACCTGTTGATGCTGTTACCACAGGGTGAGGCCACCACCATGAGACTAGTGTGAGCACAGCAGGTTATGGAAACACCTGGGCAGAAGGTAGCACAGCCCTGGGCTGCTGCCACCAGCTCCTGGTGAGGGAGCTGGGCTGATTAATGCTCCAGAACTGGTAACTCCTAATGAAAAGCCCCAGGCACTATGTATTAACCATTTGCAGAATGTTTGGAGGTGGACCCATGCAGCTGGATCCCTGCTCAGGGGCTTGAGGAAGGCAGGCTGAGGAGTCCTACCTAGGTAACAGGGATAAGGAGGTCCTGGCAGAGCCTGTGTATGGCACTGAGGATGGACAGTCGGTGGGGTCTGGCTGAAGGACAGGAGCTGTGGGAAGGTCTGCATGGTCCAAGCCTCAGTGTAAGGTGGGGAAACAGTGGCAGGAGGCAGCTGGTCTCACAATCTACCAAGATTGTGAAAGAGCAACACCGCTGGAGGTGGGGACAATGGGATCGTAAGGTAATCCTGGCTAGGAAGGACCTTGGGAGGTTTCTAGTCCAACCCTGGTCACAGAAGGGTCAGCTCTGAGGTCAGACCTGGCTCTGGGCTTTACCTGGTCTGGTCTTGATAACCCCCAAGGTTGCAGATGGAAGATAGACCATGACTGAAACTTCTAAAGCCACCAGGTGGAAGATAACCTGACAGAAGAGGGTTTCCTGGGGTGTTTCTCTGCACAAGCACCACAAGGCGCACAGGGTGGAGTACAGCCCCATGGCTGGTCACTAAGGGTGATGAGACATAAGCATGTGTGCCTGCAGGCAGCTTTAGCTGGTGTGGACAGAGACACTCTTCCCCTGTAACAGCCTTGCTGGAAGAAGACAAAACTGTTAACACGGAGAATGGTGGGCATCACTCGGTACCCCTGATGATGGCCAAGAAGCAGAGAAGGATGGGGACCAGATGCGGATGTCACCCCAGACGTGCTGCTGGAGTAGTTTCTCTGAAGATTCAGTGGTTTTCCTCCTTGGTGGACAGTAAACACTTTCTGAGGATGACACACGCTTTCTGCATAAGGGTCTAATTCCCAAACAGCATCTGAAAAGCAACTTTGCAAGAAGACTTTGAATCTCTCGCAGCACTTGTGGACACTAAGAGGGAAGAGGTCCCAAGCCCTGCCCAATCACACCCATTCCGCCTGGCCTGGGCTGCCCCTCGCAGACGGTGCCCCTTAAACTTTAGGGTTTGCTGTGATTCTTTTTTTCCTGTTACCGTCAGCAGCGGAGAGTGACTCACTGGAGCTTGGCAGCTCGTTGTGCAGCCTGAGCTCCAGATGGTTTCCACGGGCTCGCCCTGCCCCAGGTAGCTGCTGTCTCGCCGCTGCTTGCAGCCTGGCTCCTCTCCCTCTGGCTGCCTGTCGGTCCAGGTAAAGAACCTATTCTCCTTTCTCCTTCACCTCTCATCCTACCTGCTCTCTTGCCGGGCTGCAGCTGGACGTGTCCTGGCTTTGTCCCTCTCTCCGACGTTGCCACGTGGAGGCTTTGGCGTGGATGGGGATAGTGGGGATGGGGGATCTCGGTTGCTCTGCGCTGGCCTCTGCAAAGGGATGCGGAGCAAAGAGGATGCTCAGAGGGTCAGAAAGAGCCTGTAAAGGTCTCCTGAAGGGATAAGGAATCCTGTCTCATGGGGGAATCTCATGTCCAACCTCAACCACCCCTGGTGTAACTTGGGGCCACTTCCTCTTGTCCTATCAATGCTTCCAGCCATGTTCCCAAACTCAGGTACTCTGTGGCTTTGCCACACTGCCCTGCAGACCTCCCTGTGTGAATTCATCTGATGCCAGTGGACTCCTCCCACAGCAATGTGGAATTAGGGGCACAGCTCAGGGCTCCAGCATGCAAGGCATGATCCAGAGCTTCAGTTCCCCAGAGGGGGACCACAAACCTCTTGGCATCATCACCTGGTATGGTCCAGGTCCCCTTTGGGCTCTGCGAGGCTGGTAGGAACCATGCCAGGACAGAGGATGGATCCATCTGGAAGGGATTTACTCGCTCATCCTTTGAATGGGGACGTGAGGAATAAGTTGTTCCTCTCCATATTGATGCATCTCAGGCAGGGTCTCCATAGTGACTGCAGCATTTGTGGCTCAGCCAGGGCTGGATCCTGAGCTGTGGGGTGCTGCAGAGCTGGTTGTAGGCAGGGGGAGGGTGGCTGAGACAGCATCCAGGTCTAACTGTTGCTGGGATGGATGGATGGATGGATAGATAGATGGATGTGGTGCTGGAGCCTGGTGCTCCATCTACCAGGGCTGAGCTGGCCACCCCTAGGAGAGCCACGTCCCTCCCTGTCCCTGCCCAGGGACAGCCCCTCACTGCTGCCTTGCATTTGGGGGAGATTCATGGGCATTTCCCATTGGCACTTTTGCAGTCAGAAAACGCGCATCTGCATCCTCCTCTTGGCTGTGATTCTGGTAGCCCACCAGCACGATGGTGATTTTAGCACCTTGATCAGCCAGGCCCCAGCAGCTCTGCAAGAAACACAGCTGCTGGAAACACCTTCCCAACTCCTTGTGCAAGGGGTAAAACCCTGTGAGACCACCACCACCCACTCACCAACAGCTCCCATCCTGCTGGGGTGGGTTTGGGGATGCTGCGTGGCTGTCACCAAGGCAACACGGTTGATAAATTCGTATGTAAGGGCAGGGTTTGCTGTTAGAGATGTGAAAATTACCCCTGAACAGTCTCACACATTGAAGGTGTTGGTGCTTCTTTGGGAATGTGAGAACTGCAGGAGGGCTCAGGACAAGGAGAACATCTTCCAGCGTCCTCTGTCAGTGGCACTACGGGCTAGATGCTGAACCAGACCACGTGCAGGGTAAGTGCCTTTCTCCAAGGACTGTTACCAGGCTTACCAGCACGAACATATCCAGAAAGCAGGTTTCATTTCATCTAGCCATTACTGATGGGGAAATTAATGTGTGCGTATCACTGCAGACCTTGCTAATCACACTGCTTTGCTTCCCATACCCACAGAACAGAAATGCTAATCAGCACATCCCGACTTGCAATTATTCAGTGAAATTCTCAGAAAAGCCGGTCAGACAGTTACCAGGCAGAGAAACCCAGCAGCAGGTGAATGGCCACAAGCCCACCAGAGCAGGGATGTCCCTTGCCATGGCCCATCGGTTACACACCACTCGCTGCTGGATTCGGGCGGCTGCTCTGAGCTCAGGTGCGCCAAAGGCTTTTGTATATCCTAAAAAGCAAAGTCTTTTTAATATCAGCAGATGTTGCCGTGAAAGATAGCTGCAAAAGTGCAGCCTGGCAAGCTGAGGAGGTAGAGCCACAGGAGCACCGAGCCCCGAGCTTTGCTCTTCTCGGAAGCTGCTGCCTGCATCCAAGCAAAAGCAGTTTCTTGCTTGAACCTCTCTGAGGCAGGAAAGCCACGACCCCGAGCTTTACCTGGCTGTAGAGCGCTTCCTCTTGCTGCAGGGCAGGGCCTTGGGGTGGGTCTGACCTCTCTGATAGAGAGCAACAGCTTAATTACCTTCTGGGAGAAACCGAGTCCCTCCAGCCAGCAAGGACATCACCATGGGGCTGGCCCATCACACCTCACCTGCTGGAGGTTTGCTGCTTTGGGGCTTATATGAGAAATGTAACATTTAATGCTACATTATACACTTGAGCCTTTGCCTGATGGCTGCAGTCATTGTTACAACATGGTTACAAAGAGGTTGAGAATATGTCAACCTGCCCATAACCAGAGATCAGCCACACACTGCTGCCATCCCACCTGTTTATCATGTGTTGGGGGATTTTTTAAGAGAACCAGCTGCTCGGACATCTATTCCCAACATATGCTGGTTTCAAGAGATAGCGGGGGACTGTGCTCCTGCTTCTCCAATTTCACTGGCCAACGTCAAATTCATCAATACCCCCGCAGAAGTAGCACATCCCTTTGCTCTTCTCTATCTCAAATCCTCCATGTTTCTGCAGGGAACCAGCATAGCAGCAGCCACCAGCCCCACCAGAAAGCTCCTCACAAACTGATCAGCTGCTGGTTGATATAGTCCTGGCCCTGTCCACACCACAACCATGATCACCGGGGGGAAGGTGGGGCCTCACACAGGTAGGCCAGGCTCTGCATCTGGGGCCTGGAGCCAACTGGGGAACAAAACGCTCTGCTGGGTTGTGACTCATCCACAGGTTGACTCCAACTCGGGGCCCACAACCAGCCCCCGGCACTTCAAGGACAAAAGACTTTGGAGGGACAGCGAGAGATGCTTTTTTGAGTAGAGAAGGAAGAAGATTCCAAGTCCCATCCTAAGAGATGCCTTGGAGGGTGCCCTAATCCAGCGCCTTGCAGGGATCATAGGGGACCTGGAGCTCTGAGCTTGGGGTTTTTGCACGGTATTTCCACCCCTTCAGGCAGCAACAGCCCAGGGATCCCACTACAACCAGTGTTTCACAGCAAAGGTCACTCCCAAGCTGGTGCTTCAGTGCTGTGTTGCCACACGCTCGTGATAAATGACTGTTCCCAGCTCATAAAAGCACTATTGAATTTGGCACTTACTCAGAGGAACCCTCAGCAGATGCTGTCCTTCTAGAGAGCCCCTGGGCACGCAGGTTGCCGAGTCTCTATTCAAAGCTGACCAAGTCTCTTTAGTTTCCGCTCTGTTTCTCGCCTTATTCAAGCAGGAAGGCTTAAACGATAAGATCAAGAACTTCTCTGAAAATCATCTATATTCACACCCTGTCCTGGAGCTGGACTCTTTGTACCCATCCTCTGCTGAAGGGCACAGCTTGCCCTCTTCCATATGCAAAGCCTTGGCAGACAGCGCAGCATCCATATTCCACGTTGGGGTTGCTGTACCCCCCGCATCAGGAAATCAAGGAGCAGATATGGGGCGGCATCTTTTACTTCCTTCCTCACTGCACCATGTTCTCTTACCACCTATTTAAGCAGGATTATGTCTGATCTATCCCTTGCTTGTCTTCTCTTCCTGCCTGGGTGTAGGCACATCCACGTCTCCTTTTCACCTGCTGGTGTGGAAATAAGGGCAGTCAGCGCCTTCCTGCGTGGGTGTGATGTAAGGGGCTGCGGCTGTGCTTTGCTGGGCACCCAGCTGCCTTTACAGCCCCGGGGGTAGAAATGCAGATGATTTTCCAAAGGTGAAACAGCCCTGAAGGTGACTTTGGAAAAATCACTTTGCTTTGAGCAAGCGGCAGCATTTTTGTCATCCTTGGGGCACAGGCATGGCCTCTCGCCGCGTGCCCTGCGGACAGGCTACGGCTGCTTCCCACAAACAGAGGGGACACGAGCAGGTTTCCAGGCTGGCAGTGCTGGGAATAAAAGATTAAATGGTGGCCGCTGCAGGTGGGGTTTGCTGGAACTGCTGTAGCCGTGTCCCAGCAGCTTGGAGCAGGACTGTCTCCCTTGCCAGCACGTCCTGTCCAGCTCTTTTGCTCAGGTTTTGGTGATGCTGAGACATCTCTGCACCCCACCGCTTGTCCTCCCCATTGGCCACAAGTGATGGCTGGAGGGGCTCAGCCTGGCTGGAGAAGAGCAGCTGGGGTGGGTGGTGATGCTCCTGTAGGAACAACCTGCACCAAAGCTGCTACTTTCATCAACAGCTAGATCCAACCTCAGAAAACCTCTTGCTCTGTCACGCCTGGATTTGCCAGGTCTCCACGATCTGTAAAACAGCTGGTTCCCCGTCACCATGATCCTCTTGGGAGGCTTCATGTGCCTTCGCGGCTGAACTGCAAAGAGCTCCAGTGCCAGCAGAGATGGTGGCTGTTGTCTGAAACATCAGGAACAACTTGGCTCTGGGTCAGCTCTCCCCAAGTTTCATTTTTATTCCACCAAAACACAGGGAAGGCCAACCCAGAAGTTTTCTCCTGATGAACCAGTTTTAAATCAAATGCAAATTCTTCAGCCAGTGCATAAAAATGTGTTTCCGAGTAGCTGAGAGGACGCGGATGAAGTGGAAATGGCAGTGGCTGGCCTGCCTCTGACCACATCTCTCCCAGGTCATCTCCTCTGACCAGCAGCTTGGATTGATTTCTGATCTCTCTGTAGTCTTGTGTTCACATCATCATCATGCTTTTCCTGATTTCTTTTGCCTGTTCCTGTTTACAAAGGCCAGGCCCAGCCCTGGAGAAGGCACCTGGTAGCACTGGATATCTACGCTGCAGGGCGAAGGTGCTCGCTGCACTGGGTCAGTAATAATGGGATGATACCTGTAATGTACTGGTGGTTTTCTTTGAGAAACACATGGTCCAAAGCACTCTACAAACACCATGTCTGTTTGCATTTCTTTATGCTCCCAGATGATGTTAATTCATTTTTTCACCCAAACTGGGATGAAAACCTGTGACAGATGGGGGCTTATGGACGTGGAGGAGAACAAAGCTGCGCTCCTCGTAGTGGTGGCTTTGCCAGGGACTGTCCTCTGCAGCCACCACTGGTCCTGGGTGTAGCAATGACCTCTCTGCTGAGGAAAGGCTGAGAGCCCTGGGGCTGCTGAGCTGCACAAGAGAAGCCTCAGAGGGGATCTGATCAATGCTGA
>JAVSBS010003906.1:48889-107004 GCA_033124195.1 Coracias cyanogaster | reverse complement strand
CGGCGCTTGAGGATATGGTGTAGTGGTTAGAGAGATGCTAGGAGAAAGGTTGGACTTGATGACCCTGGAGGTCCTTTGCAACCATAATGATTCTGTGATTCTGTGATTCTATTTGCAGTGCCACATGTGCGGGACAGGGTCTCTGCTGCCTGTTCCTGACAGGGATGCAGTAATTACAGACAGCAGAGGATGAAAAAGGCTCTTTATCAGCTAACCTGGCTGCCCTAAAAACCATGCACCAGCAACATTTTATTGGCAGGATTAAATGTCAGGTACCTGGCTTCAGAACTGACTCCTGCAGTGTTTTGATGAATACTTGTACTTTCCCAGCACACAATAAAAGAGTGCCTGGAGTACACTAGTGCTTTAAAAACTAATACTTGAAACAGTCTGCAGTATAATGAGACTTTTGTCATCGTTCCCATATAGCCCAGCTCACCTGAAAGCATTCCTGCCTTAGAGCAGATTCTTAACATACGTAAGAAATTAGCTTGAGCTCTACAAAAACGAGCCATGTGTTCTCTGCACAGAACAAGAACATTTGCAGTAAAAATGAATTATGAGAGTATATAGCTTCACCTATCTCTTGAACACAGTGACTTTGTAGTAATTTTCATATCAGCAGGGGCAAACGAAGTTTTCAAAATCTGGTCTTCTGAGATGTGAGCATAAGGCATAGAGGACAAGCCCAAGGTGTAGGATTGAGATTTTGATTTTTTTTTTTCTCTTTTCTTTTTTTCTTAATTTTTTCAGATACTACTACTCAAAGTGGATCCACCAGGAAATTTGTTTCTCCCTCTCCAGCAGGAGAAGGGCTCTGATGGTTGGTGTGCACTCCCGCCCCAAAGATCCCTTGATTTCTCCCTCCTGCCCCCAACATGGATTTCTCCAATGTAGATAAATAATATTCTTGCGTAATTTCTGCTACTCAGATGAGAAAGTAAATCACAAGGTTCACTTTAATGCCATGCTTAATGTTTTAAACTTTTATTAGTCTGCAGTGCAGATACTCTAATTGCAAAGATGTAAAATTACATGAGTTTCCCAAGCACCTTCCTGGAAAATATGTGCATCCTGAACTTGTTCCTTTAGCTCCATTAGAAGAGCCACAGGGAGAGAGTATAATGCCCCAAGTGACCTTTTCACTCTTCTCACTGGTGCTTCTTTTGAAGAATTAATATCAGTGACTGATCTTGCTCTGCTCTATGCCTTGCAGTGTGGTGAGGTTTTAGGTCTCTTAGAGCCAGACACTATGGGAAGGAGAGTTTTCCAAGACAGGCAGGCACCTGAACAGGCTTATAGGCATAACCTGTAACCCTGTTATTGATACAGGTACTTTAAACTCAATGTGTAAATGGTAGGCTCAAGTCAGCAGAGCTGGGCATTTTGTTATCACATTCTTCTCAGGTATGTATAGCTGCTCTTGCACCGGTTTACACTTGCAGCTTTCTAACGGTCCAGAGTGGTGAGTGAAAAATGTGCCTACAAGAGGGACCACACTTTGCTGAATGAGACTTCTCAATTGTCTTAAGAGGCTGGTGAGGAAGATATTTGTTACATTTTTCTAATGGTTTAAATATATGACTTCATTGCTTGAACTGTGTAAAGCTGTGACCAAATACATACTCTTAGGCACACAAATTTTTGGGTTTGGGTTTTTTTTGTTTGGTAGGTTTTGAAGGAGTATGAGTGCATTCATTTAAAATGCTATGAAGCAGCTAGTTATTTTAGATGGCTACCTAATGAATTAGCCTGCCTATTTTTTCCTGTGATGGTGTCATTAATGACTACAAATTATAGAGTCCAGTTAACAAATGCATTTCATATTAGACACCTGACCGTGTAAATTTGCAGTTGCTCATCATTTGATTTTACTGAGCTGTTGCATATCTAGATGCACACATCATATTATCAGTCAGGCATTACATGCATTTAATGAAGAAGAGTGTTAACAACCCTGCTATATGACACATCACTCAGAAGGTCTGCATCATCCTCTGAAGTCTTAAAAAAGAACAAGTGAAGGAATAATAAGTTTCACCATCTTTAGAAGCTATAAGACAAATGAGAAGTTAACCATATTCATTCATTCTTTGCATAGCCTGTATAGTTTCCACCTATGACTGTGTCCTGAAAGAATGATGTTTGTTCATTTAGATTCTTTGAAATTCTTGGAATAAGAGAAGGATTAACTTGATAACTTTAGGAAGAGCTGCTCAGTATATGCTGTTATCACTTTCAGAAATATTTTTGTCATGCCCTTCTAATAATCTTTGGATGATTGTCTTTTATACCAGTCTCTAATGGCTGCAGAAATACCGTGCGACAGGTTTGTCAGTTAGAGTTGCTCTGTGCATTGAGGCAGGTTGCGGACTCATGTTATTTGGTGCCGCTCCACTGAAACCAGTGCTGTCACATGAGCTTTTGGGGTTTTTTTTACATATTACAGTTCATGACAATTCTAGTTGATACAACCTAATGATACCAATTTTAAGATCTTATTTTAAGTACTAGGTTGTAGCTTTCGACCAAGCAGGCTGAAGTGTTCTCATTTGACAGCCTCTGTCTGGGGCACCTAATTCTGGAGTTATGAGGGAGTTCTTGGGGGAGGAATACCTCCTTGCTTTACTTCTACAAAAACTATTTAGCTATATGCTCGAATACATTTTTTTTTTCTTTAAATTACAGTTATTAAAAATTCTTGTGATTCTAGAGTCTGGACTAGAGACTTAAAACGTGGGAAGGATGTCACACAAACTTCTTAAAATAATAGCCTATAAATAATTTCCTTTTTTTTTTTTTGTGAGTTAGCTTACTTAACTGGAGAAAAAAAAGTATTTTAGGTCAGCTATGGAATAATATTTTATTTTGTCACCAAACTAGAAAAGAAAATGGCTGTGGATAAATGTTTAGTCTAACCTGCTATGCCTTACCTGTCATTTCTTTAATGTTGAAAAGAATAGTAAGATTTTTTTTTTTTTTTACAGATGCCTTTAACTTCCTTGACAAGTCCTTACAAACTTCACAAGTATTCGTTGCTCAGACACTTTTGACGTGTTGTCTTTTCAGGTAGTGCTGAGCAGATGCCATGCTGTGGCGCATGGTGGGCTCACTTGTTGCAGGCAGGCTCTTCTTTCTGTAGACCTCCAACTCAGCAACACACGTGGCTTATTTCTAGAAGTTCCTAGAAATGACAAGCAGTATAGGACTTTTCCTCCTATGTTTTTATAAGGTGCTAATGTTTCCATGGACAGCACTGCTGTCCAAAGGCTCCTGCATCTTTGTCTGGCTCATACTCCTGGCCCAATTTTAAAGGAAAGCACACTATGAAACACGATAGCAATGACCTCTTTAACTCTCCAGACCACCCAGAGCAGTATCATGAAGCTGTACCCTGGCTAACGCCCATGGGCTTGCGTACAGTGCAGTGCGGGCAGGTGCTGGGCAGCGCAGGGGCATCAGCAGCGCTGCCTACCCAAGGCAGGGTCGTGCTCTGCTGCCAAGGCTCCAGCCTCTGTTTTGGGTGCTCTGTCAGGTCCAGCTTCAACTTCTCTGTGCTGTGTTTCTGCACTGTAGCAATAGCTGTTGATGTACCGTTTGCTATGGACACATGGAGCAGTGACAGCCTTGCCTCTGCACCTGTTTTGGCAAAGTATACGATGGGAGTATTCCTACTGACTCGTAAAATTGTGTCATTTCTGATTAAAAGTAGCATATATTGGAGTACTGACAAAGAGCACCCAGGTGTTTGTATTCTTTATAGGCACTGAAGGCAATCCAGGCTATTGCAAACCAGTATGCTGTATCTCAGTACCCAGCAAACTGATTAAACTGAAAAGAAAAAAAAAAATACTGCTATCAAGCAGCTGGAAAATCATGATAAGATGAGGTCAAGATAGCATGACTTCTGCAAAGGCAGCCTGTGCTTCACTAGTTAATCTTCTTGAATTGTCTTAATGTAGCAATAGAGGAACAAATAAAGGGAAATGGTTGGTACAGCTTATGAAAATAAGGGAAGGTCAATGAAGCACAGAGCTATTATAGCAGGGAGCAGTACAAAAAGGAGTGAAGGCAATTATACCAGCAGTGATAAGACTGTAATGTCTTTGATGCAGAACAGCAACTACCTGGCCTGAAATCTGGTTAAGAGGTTCAGATTCTTCCTTATCCATAGGAATTATCACAGTTATCAATAGTGGTCATAATATATATAAAAAAAAAAAACCCTGAAAACTGTAAAGTTTTTTTATAAATAAAGGCTATTTAATGAAAAATTCTGAACAGCTGTGAATAAAAGTATGCAGATGTTCAGAGTGAAATTTGTTTTAGTATTTTTAAAAAGTTGCATGGAAATGTTTTCCATGCTATGACTAGCTTTGATAACATATACCCATGAAAGAATAAAAAGATACAGAACACGTGAAGAATGCCTGTAAATTGTGAATCTGTATGTGCTCATGCTCTGGTTGTTATAAGGAATTTCTGTCAGTAACTGTTGTCCTTTCTATCTTGACCCTAAAGGCAATGTAGCGAAGATGTACTGTAGAGACTAAAAAGTGATATTTTCACTTGAAAAGCCTTTGAAAAGTTACAGAGCTTCTGTTGGGTTTCTATTCACCTGATTATTTCATTTAACTGGATCCCAACTGCTCTAGGCTTTTGCTGATAGGAAATGTGAGGCCAAAGGAGGCCATTCTGCTGCCAGTGTCAGTGCTGGCAATGGTACTCCAATGGTGTCTACTTCTCAGATGAAAAGGTGCTTAGCCCAGAAGGGCTATAAGATGTAAACTCATGCAAATGAGAAACCATTACACTTTGCCAGGTTTTCTTTTTGTGATAGCCCAAATTTGGAGTCCGGCATATCTTCCAAAGGATGCCCAGCTTTGACTTGAAGATAGCACAGGTGGAAAATGTACCCCTTTTCTCATATGCTTGCCCCATCAGCTAGCTCTTGCACATTCTTTCCAGTATCAATTTATCTAGCTTTTCTTTACACTTTCTCAACTTAATTAAAGAATATTTTAGCCAAGCAATAGTCTCTCTTTATAAAGCTATTTATAGGATGTAATCAGATTTTTAAAACAAAACCAATTACACTTTCAAAATGAAGTATTTTTGAAAATCTGTAGCCTTTCCGCTGGTGGGTTCTTTTTATACAGCCTTTTCCATGTTTTCTATGTCTTTGGAGAAGGTATGTAGAAGAAGATTGCACAGCATTCCAGGACTGGTCCCTGTAGTCACCTTTCCCCTCCCATGCACTTAGCCCTGGTTTCTGTCCTCTTATCTCCTGTTTGTTTTGGTTTTTTTAATTTGGCCTTGAGTAACTTGGGTACCTGCTATCTCTGCCACTCTTTTTTTTTCCTTCATCCCAGAGAATCCATTAATTTAAAGGATTATGATTACATGGTTGTAATTCTGGATTAGATTTGAAAGGAAAGGATTATTCTCTATTTAAGCAAGTACTAAGTAAGTGCAAGAGCACTGGATTACAAAATATCTTATTAAATAGAATATACCTCTACAAAGGTTACTGATTTAGCTTTTTACATGCTGAACGTTATTTTAACAAAATAATACGTAGGCAGAAAAGGCTTTGCCACAGCTCTAAAGCTGGCCTTTAAACACTGTGAGATTTATATATGCCATGAGGTCTTATAGAGGTCTTCTGCTTGAAGCAAGTTTTGATATACTGAAGATATACTTTCTACAGCTCAGCTAAATTATGAATTACAGAGCTAAACTGAAATCCAAAGTCAGTTGCAAAATGAGAGGGAAGATTGTCCAAGGCAACTTTGCCTCTATGCGGTGTTCAGAGAAGCACCTCTGAATGTTCTGGGTCTTCCCCTTCCCCTCATCCTTGCTGCTAATGTGGGTTATTGTCAAATGCTTTTCATTTGGTAAATCTCCTTACAACTTACTGGTTTGTATTACTCCTAGAACTGAGACAATTTTTCCACCAGTACCTTCAGCTGCAGCACCATGATGCAAATAATGTCATGGCGCTGTTGCTGTGCAAAGGGAGCTTAGTGTCCTGCTTGATCCCATTGGAGTGAAACAGATACTCCTCAGCTCCCTGGGACCCAGGGGTGGAGTTGATTCATCTACAGCCAAGACTTTCTCCCCTTTCTCACTTGCTAGAACTGGCAGCTGTTGAACTTTTGGCTTTTACTCAGAAACGGTGCAGTACAAATGTGAGATGCAGCTGTGTTATACTCTGTTTTCCCTTTTGGTTTGCCTGGCTGCCACCACTTGAGAATTTGTGTGCACACATTGGAGGTGTAATATGATGATAGAGGAGTACTCACTGGTGAGCAAAGACCCTCCTGGTAAGATTTCACTCCAAAGATGATGTTAAAATGTGACGAATTCACTTTGATATCTCATTGTCTGGGATTGTTTTTCCTCCAGGAGCACGATCTTGCTGTAAAAGCATAGACATCTTTCTATTGCTGATACAGTCAACTGTTAACAGTTTGAATTTTACAAATTTGAAAATTAACTTACTCCAATGGGCTCAGTTAAAACTCTATTTCTGATATGAACTCACTGTGTCCTGGCTGAGGACTATAGCTGATCATAATAATATTTAGTTCATTATTCTCTTATCTGCAGCTTTCAAACTGGTCATGTTCCTGCGACAGTGATGTACGCTCCGTGGTGTGTAACTGAAGTTAACATTTATATTAAGCTTAGTGATTTAAATACAGTTAGTCTCTTTATTGACATTTATTAGTAGTCTGCATGATCATGTTTTAATTTCTAGTTGACAGAGAAAGAACATTTGGTTAAATACATGGCAAAATACATTACAACTATTTGCAACACTGACTATTGGGTTTTTTGTAATTAATAACAAGAAATGATGGAGAAAAAAGCGGTATACAGCATTTTAAACAATTAGTGTATATCTCAATATTACCTTGATTCATGGAACTCTTTTCTGTGACTTCATGGGCTAATATCACTGAAAAACAAGCCAAGTCACCTTACTCTGCTCTGGACAATATCCCTGTATGTGAACAAAATAGCACCACATCTTCAAGTCTTTACTCAGTCCTCAACCAATTGTGAGGACGTGGGATTTCTCCTTGGCCTTTTTAATGCAGGCTGTGCATTCAAAGTCTGCCTGGAAGGACTGCTTCTGTTTGAAGCAGGTTCCCCCCACACTGTGTTAAGAAGTGGTGTGGAGCATTTTGGCAAAGCTATGGACTCAATTAAGAAATGCTGTCAGCCTTGCCTTTCCCTTTGAGGAGACAAATTGGTACTTCTAAAACTGAGAGCAAAACCAATCTGACATTTTACTGAATGTTAAATTTTCTGTCTGAAGATTTATTAAGTGTTCCGAAGCATTTTGCTTTGGTTCTGAATATTAAAGGGATAATCGCATTTCCGGAGTTGTCTGCATTTGAGCTACAAATCACCAAGTGTTTTAATTCAGGCCAGGTAACTGTGTCGCTTTGATTGATTGCATATTTAAGGCAAAAGAGCAGTTTTTAATCCAGGCTGAACATTTTAGTCAGTTTGCTCTTGATTAAAAGTGCCTCATGGTGACATATTGTCAGAAACAGTTTTTTTTCACGATCTTCTTGGCTAGTAAGACATCACAGAGTAATAACACTCCAGTGTTTTGCCCACTTCTCTACGTGGGAAATGTATTGTGAAAATTGCATGCCCTTCTAAAATGACCCAAAGGGAAAGCTAGAGGGGGCTGTGTGGGGGGGTGTGTGTGTATATATATAAATAATGTTGCCTTTAGGAGGAGTACGTTTGCGCATTCTTTGAATAGAAATGTCCCTGCCAGCCCATCACTTGCAGGCTGCGGCACAGCCCCATGGTGACTGGTGAGAGGGCCAGGCTGTGCCAGTGGCAAGTGTTGATACTGCCAGATTCACCAAGGCTTGCTTTTGGCACAAGTCTTATCCTTCTTGAAGCAATTAATTATCTGTTTGTCTCCTGCCTTAATCTGGATGTGTGCACTTTCTTTCCGGGCTGCTGTGTAATGTGGGATTGTAATTAGCCACCGGCCTTGACTGGGGAAACTGCATCATTAGGAGAAAGGTGCAGGAGGTTTCTAAATTCCTTTCTTAAGCTGATGGATTCAGAGCATCACAAATCCTGCTGTTAGCACGGCAAGGCCCAAGCGCTAATCTTAATGTTTGCAGAGCCTGAAGCCTTGGTCTTTCAAATTATGGGCAGTTGTTTAGCAGACATGCAGCTATAGTGGGCATATGAGACTCTTGTGCTGGTGAGAGTTACTGCAGTGGCTACAGGACAGACTAGGAGGAACTGCAAGACCAGCTGAAGCCAGGCCCAGCGGTGGGTAGGAGAAGCTGAGAGGAGAGCTGAATAAACAATCACTACTTGAAAAATGCCCCGCTTGGGAAAAGGGAGAGGTGTGAACAAATGCTGACGTTAAGAAAAAGTGATTAGAGCAGGCAGTCTTAGGGGGAGGCTGATGAGCCCAGCAAAGACAGACTGAACCTCTCCTACATGAATAACATGTTGTGCTGTTGTAACTGGTGTAGCCAATGAGTTGGGCTGCAATCGGAAGTTTTCTTTAGCAAGCTGTTGCCAGGAATGGAAATTAAGTGATAAATTTCAGTGGCCAGTTACTTAGTGCTTTGAAAATTATGCTTTTTAACCAATGATCTGTGCAGGACTCCTGTTCCTGACTTCTTCAACAGAGTCACCATCCAGAAGCATTTCCATACTAATATAAATGCAGAGTGGTGGTACTGCTTTAACTGCACTGTTATAGTTCAGATGACAGGCCTGCTAGCATAGAAGAGATGAAAGCAACCCATGGGTGCAGCTGGCCAGTGATACAGAGGTTGGCTTTCAGGCTTTGAAAACAGCATTGATCAGCAGAAAGATAGCAGTGTTATATGGGAGAAAAGTGCAAGAATAACAGAGCCCATTATCTCATGAGTTACCGTCAAGAGTCTGATAGCCTTTCTATCAATAGCTAGGGAGAAACAATTTCACACCTCTACCTCAGCTTCTCCAGCCATCAAGTGGAGATGTAAAAAATATTTTATGTAATGAGGCAGAGTGTGAGAAGCCTTTCTGCTGAGAGGAGTTCTGTGCTTGTGTTTGTTCTTGGTATGGACCTTTTGAAACTTTTGGACAGTGACAGCAAATGTTTGACTGGATACTACTCTGGCGTGTGGAGATAAGTGGTAGACTTTTCATAAATATATTAAATATTAGTTTGGTCATTACCATGCTCCTATTGTGCTCTCAGCCTTACCTACTTACCAAGAGTTGAGTGTTCAATGGAAATTAAATAGCAGTTCTTGTCATTGTTCAAGAAGTTGGCTATTTCATGTCCTCCCATTGTTTGAGTTCATTTTATTTCATACATATGGATTTAGCAATAATGTGGTAATTGCATTTTCTGGTGATTGACATTGCCCTAGTTTAAAATATAGGAGCCACGATCTCCAAGAACACTGTCTTCCAAAGTCATCCTATCATATGGCTCATTGGCAGAGGCAAATGAAGTTAAGTAATTTAATTAGTTACGATTAGCATTTAAAGTTGTCTACCCAGAAACCAATAAAGAGGTTTGAAATTCATCCTGCATTAGTTCACGTAAGGCTTTAACTATACTAGGTGAAGACGGTCTAGTTCAGGGAGGTAATAATTCAGTCTGTTCTTCTCCTATGAATTCTTCGTTTAAACCAGTTATGAGCAAAGATGGTTGTTACTAGGCAGCTGCTAAACTTCTGGTGGTAACTAAGTAGGTGACAGCAGCCCAGTTGCTCCAGGACAGCTGTATAAATGACAAAAAGCATTGTCACTGCTGGCACTGAGCTGCCACCTGGTTGGCAGGAGGAGTGTTCAGCATGGCCAGGATGGTGCCTCCGGCTGGTGTTGGACAGTGCCAGGAGGAGGTGTGGGAAAGGCTGCTTGCCTCATACTCCCCTTGTCTGGGCTGCAGTTAAACACAAGTCTGGTTCTCAGAATTGCAAATCTGGCTTCTTCAGAACTACTTCATTCACTTAGGAAAGCAAACACCCCCCATCCCACCCACTGTTGCAACTGTAAAGGCTGTGCCAGTTGGGCACGCAACAAAGGCATTTACAGTTGGAATAAAGCAGGACCTGAGGTGGTAGTGCCAGGCCCAGCTCCTTTTGAAACCCCTGGAAAGGCTGCTGCTGCCTGTCTGTACCCTTTTGTGCCTTAACATACGTGCCAACTGGGCAAGTGTGGGTAAAAGCAGAGTCTGGCTTAATGGCACACAAAGCAAATGTCAGCTAAATAGGTTTTCTTTATCTTAATAAGTGATGCGATGTTGGCTGCCATACAAAAGTGCTAGATTGTGGTGCAGCAGTTTCCAGCTCTGCTCTATGCCATCCATCCCTGTCGGGTGCTGAGGCATCCCTGCCTGCCTGCCTGGGTATCCCTCTCTCCCCAGGGGCAGGTCTGTGGTGCCACCTGCACACCCTGTCAGAAACACTCTGGGCTCGCTGAGCAAACTTGTCTCCTGAAAGACTATTCTCATTATTTCCAGCCAGGCCTGTCACCTGACCTAAATGGCACCTTGATTTTCAGGTTTAAATGCACCAACAACTACAAAGAAAAAAAAAATGGTCAAACCATACTTTTATGCTATTTAGATTTGCCACCCAAAGAAAATACCATGAGCAGAGTTGCTCTTCAAGGTGTTAATGAACTGTCTTAAAGTATTAGCAGAAAATCCTGTATTCTTTTTCACACAGTATTTAACTCTTGCAGCCCTTCAAAAAGCAGGGAAATAAAGCAAGTTGCTTCTGCTTTTTACTTTTTGCCCTGAGAGAGAGGGGCCCTCTGGACCAGCTCTGACTTTCATTCACCTCCTGCCTGGTACAGGGGAACTGGGGACGGTGCATGAGTAGCACAGACAGAGACTCAGCATATGGGTCATGCCAGCAAGAATTAAGAGGGAGAGTGAAGCATGAAGACATATTGCCCCTGATACCTTGGTGAAAGCTGCCAGTTGAGGTTGTTTCTCTGCTGTGATGGATTGGCAGCAGTGCATGGTACAAAGCCTTTCTCTAATTTCCCTTGCCTAGGGCAGAAGGGGTTTCCCCTTTAACAACCCCAGTGCCTTTTTGTAACCCCATACACCTGCCCAAAATGCCTTTTCAGTACCTCATTGTGTTATTTTTGTAAGGTCTGTAAGCATCTTTAATAGCCAATGTGCAACATGTACCATTTGTCTTTGTAATAATGCTTTCCTTCTTAATCATGTTCTTCTTTGCTATTTTTCTGCCAGTCCTTGGCAATGTTTCGTTTTAGCTCAAAGTAAAAGAACAACCTCTTAAAATAGACTGTAATCCTCAGCTATCGTTTGATCATTTTTAATTTAATTTCACTGCAATGAAAATATAATGGGAGGCTGAACTCCAGAACGTGCAATTCAAAGAAAGTCGCTGTCGACATTATCAAATCTGTAACCAGCCTTTTGAAACAGCAATGGAGGTCTAAGCCCAGCAGCTCTTTACAGCGTGGTCTGCAGCTCTGCAATTATCTCCTCAAGTGCTTGGCATATTTTTCAAATTTTTTTCAAAAGTAATGCCTAAATCTTGAGGAAATGCCTTTTGGGATGTGTATATGAATTGCCTTGGGTCTGCCTCTGATGGGCTGATTGCCTTTCGTTTTCATCTAACAGCAGCACTCTTTGTCCTCAAGCCTGTTTATCAGCCGGCTTTGAGGACTTCACCGAAAAGTTAGTGCTTGTCCAGTGTGCTTTGGGTGCAGGTGTAACTTAGAGATCTCTGATTATCAAGACTTGTTTGCTTTTTTCCTTTTCATTAGCTCTGTGTAGGAGAGAAAAAAAACCCTCATTCTCCCCTGGATGGCAAATATTGTGCGTTGTCTAGGTCCTCCAGTTTTCAATAGCATAGTATTGTCGTGACTGCTCTGTCTCTGATCTACTTGTCTTCCATCCAGCTTCAGCCTGTCTGTTACTCTGTTGGGGTTCAAGCACAATTTCTCACTCCTCACAGGGATTATTTTTGGAAGTTTTAAAATACTCTGTAACGCGGCATTCCTGTGCAGCTGCAGTGAACTGCCTGCATCAGGAGGATGACTTGGAGGAGGGAAGAGGGGCTACAACCTCCCCAGCAAAACTGATACAATGCCGCCTTTGTATGTGGCCCCTATTCATGCATGACTGCAGCATAAGAAAAGAGCAGCTCCAAACTAGTCCTGCTCTTGGGACTGGTCCAGGACCTGCCTGGAGGTAAGCGGGGCGTGCCGAGGGCAAGAATTCTTCGCCAGTAACCTGTACTCTGCCTCCATTTTATGTGTGGTTGAAAGCTTTTGCCAAAAGATGCAGAAGTTAATATTTAGAGCTGATGATATTTATTAGTTAAGCTTGATAGTAGCCCCTGAGTAAGATGAATAGTGGGAGGGCACATGCTATTTCCATCTTTCTTTGTTTTCTTTGTTTGCTTTTTGTAGTGCTTCAGCCAGAGAAGCAAAGATTAGGTGAGATCCTCAAGAAAACTCTTTGTTCTTGTGAACCCACCAGTGGTCGGTATGTCAGGCTGGGAAAACATTCCTGTTACCATTGGCCTGAAAACCCTACAACACTTAAATTCTGCAGTTGCTTCTGCTGCCTCTGATTTGTATAAGAGTGGGTTGTATCTTGGTGGCCACCGAGTAGACCTGGAAACACCCCTCCATCTTTTTCAGCTGGCCACAGCAGCAGGCCAGGTTCAAGGACTGCTTGTGCTGTTTCCATGCTTCTAGTATACTGAGTTTCTGTGCTAAGCAGCCAGTTGCCTTGATTCACAAATATAAATTAATCAGCTCTCTGTGCAAAAGGCAGACACAAGAATAGCATTGATCCATTTGAGTCATATCTTTTGGTTCTCATATGATTTTCTTTTGGGTTATATGTGTGTGTATATATATACACACATATGCAGGTCTTGCAGGATACTGTGCTTCTGAACAAGATCATTGTTTCTGAGATGTAATTTAAGAGGCTGGGGTGAAAGAATGGAAATCAGCTTTCTGAAACAGAGCCAGAAGTGTTATGTGCTGTTGGTGAGATAGCAATGATTGAAAACTAGTGTGAAAAAGGGTAGATTACAGAAAAATGTTTGCAGGCATTCATGATCCCCTGGAAGGAGGGCTGGTGCCACACAAGCTGTTGCAGTGTATGGATCTAGTAGACGTTTCTCTAGGGAGTGGTTCACCCGCAGGTCTTTTGACAGCAGAAGTTCCCGGTTCAGATGGGCTGATAGATGGGACTTAGAGCCCCATCTGTAAAACAGTGATAATTCCGGAGGTGCAAGACAAAGTGGGCTATGTGGGCAACCAACTTGCAGTAATACTTCAATTTTCGTTAGTTTATAGAAGAATCTGGAAGTAAAATTTACTGTGGTATAAGATTACTTTCATGAATTATGCTTGACTCAGCCAAAGACTACACATGACAAAAAGATGCTTATCAGCCTGTAAGAAGTGTCCTAACACTGGAGGAATATAGGAATATACAATTAAATGTTATGGCCCCAATTGCACTTCCTTTTCTAGGATAGCCCCATAAGTATTCACTTAAGTTTAACATTGCACTTATAGTCTTTTCAGTTCAGAGGGTTTTAAGCACATGCTGAAATAATTTCCTGAACTAATACTTTCCAGATGCACAAAGGAGCAGGATCAAAATTTTAAGATGAGCAGTTTTTCACTGTATGTTCACTAGTGCTGATTGATTATTGGTAAATATTTTTAACATAAAATCATTAATACACTTTCAAAGGTAAATGTATTGCCTGTATATACAATGTGCATAGTCTGCAAACCTGCCCCATACCTGCAGAATTAGAAAGGAGTGTGCTCTCATTTACTTACCTGATCAATTAGTGAAATGCCAACCAGCAGCTATTAAAACATCTGTGGTTGCTCCATTGCCCAAGCACTAGTAAAGGATGTTTGCCTCTAAAAATTCGAAGAACACACAGAATTTATATTTATTTGCCACCAGGATGGAGTTGGCCTGGCTTGTACAGGGGACAGCTGATGTTAGCAGTGTCTAGTTTTTCCATTTCAAAGGGGAGCGTAAGTAGATGCCTGAAGTCTGCCTCTGCTCCAGACTGGCTGGAGGCTCCATCATCTATACATCAATTAGAATTGCTAATGTGTGGCAATTAGATTTAATAAAGGGAAACTGCTGGTAGCTTAGACATGCTGACAGCCCTTCTGTTTATTTTTTTTTAGGGGAATGGATTGTGCAACCTGTTGGTATGTTTTAGTTGGAGCTGTGGTTTTGTTTTCATGAACTGCTTTTTTAAAAATGGATTTAGCTCTTTTGAACCAAGAGCTCACATGCACTCAAACACACTCAAAATTTTTTACAGGTTTGCTCAAGTTATTTTGCATTGTGTTCCTCTTTCTATGTCCACAAACATGGATTTGCCATGCCTGTTGTGGGAAACAGGAGTTGCTCATCCACAGCAACTGTCACTCATCCTGTTCCTGACAAAGCTGTAGTGCATCTGCTGGTTCCTCCATCCCTTCCCAGCTGAGTGGCTCACCCATCCTTCCCACTTGCTATTTGTCCTCTGCTTCAGTGACTTTTTCTGGGTGAATGTAACTTCCTTGCTTGTGTGCTGGCTGCTGGGGTGACATTCACCACTGGGAGTCTGTGAGAGCCTGTCCTGAGATCACCTACAGGCTGGGGGTTGCTCCTGGGTGGGGTGGGGCAGTGGGAGTGCAGCAGGTATGGGCTTGTTCTGGGGGAAGAGCAATTGGGGGTTGCACAAAACTTACTCTGGGATGTTTGGAGAGAATACAAAAGGTAGAGAAAGGGAGGGGGTGAACCAGCATGGGAAAACTAGAGGAAAAAGATATAAAAGGGGCTGGCCACATGTAAACAAGTGGCTAGTGAGTGCTGGTGTCTGGCCAGGTTGTTAATGCTGTTTGTCTTTGCATTGGTACTGTAGTGGCAATCTGAGTTGATGTACTTGACTGCACACATATATATCTATACAATGTGTGAATATGTACACCTGGGCCCTATTGGGAATACATGCTCAGCCTAGCTTCTGCCTGGGCATGGGAACGTGGATCTTCAGCAGCCTCCCCTCTGTTGGACACCGGATTTATTGAGCCTTAACACCACCAGGGCCCCCACTGGTGCTCTCAGAGAGGCCAGGAGTTGTGGCCAGGTTATGGGAATGGTGTTCATGACTGTCTAGTTACACCGAGATCAGATAGGACCTGCCTGAGATTGTGTATTTCTGCATCACAGAGGTTCCCTCTGCTTCAAGGAAAATTCCAGGTTTTACTTGAACAGAAGTCAGAGGCAATTAATGTTTTTCAATTATCAGGAACAAATTAGTACTTCTGTGTTTTTTCTTCAACCTGATTCCTGTCATTGCTTAACTTGGCCTGGTTAGAAAGAGTCACTTTTATATCTCATTCATTTCATGGAAGCATTTAAGAAGTCCTTCCCTTTCCTCCCCTTTATTGCATTTGGATCTCAGTTCTTACAGGCTGCAGAAATTGCTGACATCTGTGCCACTTAACCTTGTGCTTCATCACCAGGAAAAAGATAATTGTATCAGACATGTCCAGATATTCTCACTTAAAAAAAAGACACACCTGTATTTTCTTTACAACTCATGACTGAGACTACTGTGGCCTTCCCAAATACTGGAAAAGTAACTAGAAGCAAAATTCTGTGCCATACTTTCTGACAATTTTCCTTTCTGCAGAGCCAGAAAGCTTTGATAGTGTTAACAGTGTAGGGAGTAGTCACAGGACTCCCTGTGCTTTCAGGTTCCATAGCTCCTACAGTAGATATGCCTACATGTTAGCAGAACGTCCTGCCACTGCTGTCATTACCATCTATGGTGCCAACAAGGAAAAACTTAGTTGGTTATGAATTCCCATATCTTGTCAATGTGTCAAAGAACATGCAGGAGTTATCCTGAAAACACAAGAGACTGTCACAACGTGGTTTTCATCAAAGCCATGGCCTCAAACTACATAGCCTAAATCTTCTGATATGTATTGAAGGGTTAAAACAAAACTGTGCAGCAGGTGTTAAACCCCTTAGTCTGACTTTCATCCTACTGACCATCTCTGAGGTTCTTTCCATGGGTCTCATAAAGGTTATATGCAATACAGCAAGCAGGTTTTGTTTTAAGATGGATATTTATCATCATCCTCAACATCCCATTTCTTCATCTATCTTTCAGTGTATTAAAAGCACATCCCACTAGTGTTCTTCAGCTGCTGGGGCTGTAACTCACCATCATCTTATCTAGCAAATGAGAAGAAAGCAGAGACAAGAAAACAAGACTGTCATACCACTGTGGAAATTTTCCATGGAAGAAAATAGTCCAGACATCATAAAAAGCTTGGCTTTGTGGTTGTTTTCAGACCATCACATAATTATATTAGTGAACTTTCCACACTGATCACCAGAGCATTGCAGTTTGTCAAAATAACCCTTTCTGTGCTGAACTCCAGAATATGTGTGTGTGTGGATGAGGAGTGAAAAGTAGGTACGTGGGTCTGCTGGTGCAACCCCATTAATAATCCTCCCTATGTCCCCTGTTTTCTGATCTACAAGGACGGCCACTATGGGATAGTGATGCATGTCTGTACACCAAAAACCCTACAGCATGGCAGTTGAATACTGCACCAGAGGATATCTGACCAGTTGCTTAGTGCTTATTTCCAAAGGGTACAATGCTGTGGGGTTGGATAGGTAGAAGGCAAGAGGAGCAGTATCACGGAACTTATGATGGGCCAGTACATTCGACCTGTGTATTTCAGATATTCCACCAGTATCTATTCTGGTTCCTTGGAAGGGATGTTAATGTCGTTTAGTTACAGCCGGAACTTCCCTGGGCTGTAGCAGAAGCTACTAGAGATATTTTCCCTGCAGTTGGAAACAGCTTTACCTCTGCACTTCTTATGGACCCATATTATGGCCGAATTGTCCTATAAAGGTTTTAATAAGCAATTAGTGAGACGATTACACACTCTACTCTCACTCTATATACTGAGATACATCTAGTTCACTTGCTACTGTCAGGAGCAAAGAAAGCTTTAGATGGAAGAAGAGACTTGCAGGAACATGTGAGAAGACACTTTCATGTGTCTGTTTTTGTTTATGGAGCTCCAAGGCTTTGCTAACATTTGTGTGTAAAGAAATCCTGGATTTTCAGAAAGTGGGGCATTTGGGTATGTCTATGGGCTAGCAACAAAATACTCCAAACTCTGAGAAGTTATTTCCCTAAGACATTATGGGCTAAATGGAGCAACATATCTATAAACTACATATTAATGTAAATCTTAAACAGGCTTGAAGAGCTGTATGATTTTATTGTCATGTGACTTCAGTAAATGAAGTATGGGGAAAAATGTGCAATCTCTTGTGGGGCAGACTGATTGGCTTGAAATGGATTTTACCAATAGTTTGCATGTTTCCACATATGCTCTGATCATCCCAGATAAAATCTTATCAGTAATAGCATAAGGCTAGAATTATAAGAAATTTAAAAACCAAACATTTGGGAGTGTAGATGCATAGATTATACCCATAAAGCAGGTTGGTCTAATCATTCCAAGTATTATGTGTTTCCATCATTCCACCAGCTCAACAGTAGATCAGCCCAAACACCGAATTAAATATGGATGCATTTTGGTGAGCTTTAGTGTAAATCTAGAGATTTGTTTATTTCTACTCTACTAGTTACTACAAGTACTCCTCATTTAATCGAATAGCACGTCAGAGTCTTGAGATTCAGGGAAATCATTATATGCAAAGCTGAGTAAATATCTGTTCTCTGAAAATCCTTTTCTATTTCATTTGTGATACATCTTGTTAACTACTTTTTGGGGATAGATATATACATGTGTGTTTGTACAGAGAGAAAACACTTAAACTGTAACCTTAAACTAGCTTCTGAAGTTTTAAATTACTACATTTGGATCTTATAAAGCTAAGATGTACCCCACCCATTTAAAGAAATCAGACTTTAACTGTCTGTCAAAGAAGGTGTTTATGCTTGTCAACTTGAAAAAGTTAATTTATCCATTAGCTATAGCTGAAGAGGTAGATTTTTGATTGATTATAAAAAGAAAAGAAAAAATTGGTACGAACTCTTTTAGATTACTTGCTTGACAAAAGAGTCTGTTCATGTCAGGATGGAGAAAGAATTTCTTGCAATTCTAGCCTGTAACATGGTAACAGTGAATTGATGCAATATCCGTGATGCCTCTCTCCAGTCAAGTAAATAAACATACACATAGACTGAATGAGAATACATGCTAATGAAATTCCAGTGAAAGAGGAGATTGCATATGTTCCTGCTTTGACATTATGAAATTGCTGAGAGTATTGGGATAGGGTTCAAAATCAATTACTACAAGTTGCATATAATCAAATAACACAAATTAGAAACTATTTCTGTGATTGTTTATATACATGATGTATACCATTTTATGGGTACTCCTGAAAATACTCCCTACATCTTGCACTACTCAGGTCTATAATATCTTTTTTATTTTAGTATTTAAGATCCTCAAAATTATCTTTGTGTAGGTATTGGATCTATTATAGTTAAATTACAGCACTTTAAAAATGAAAATGCTATTTAGAGGAAGCTATATAGGTGTAGGCTCAAGAGCTGGAAATTCAGAAGTTGTTACTGGTGTTTTTACAAAAAGACACAGTATACAAACCAAATGGCAACACAGCTTGATGCTGAGCTTCTCCAGAAAGTGAAACCCGCTCTGTCAACTGTGAATTAGTGTAACCTTAAAATTTATACTACAAAAATTTCTAGTTTACTTTAGGGATCAGATTAAGACAGACTACAAATATTTGTAGCCCATTGCAAATGTTTGGGGGGGACTTCTGACTTGGTTTTTCAAAAACACTAAATAGCTTCAGTTAATTGGCAGTCAATTAAATTGAGATGTGTATTTTTTAAATCCCCAGAGAATGAACAGGAGTATCTCTACAGCTAAAAGACTTCAGCATGAGGATATACAAATAAAATCCCTAAAACGCATTATTTGCCAAAAAGGAAAACTTCAGAGAAGGTTCCCTGAGATTATAAATTGTATTTGGTACCCAGTAAGTAGCTCTAGCATTGCATCCCTAGTTTTATGGGAAAAAAAAAAACAACCCAAAACAAAACAGAAGAAAGGCACCTTTAGAGAGAAAAAAAAAAAGAAAACTGTCTTGGAATGCTTATCTTTTTAGTGTTTTGGGAAAAGCATTCAAACTGGTGCTGACTCCCCTAACCCTGCCTGTGCATAGAGGGAAGGAAGGGATTTGCTCAGTCCCTGAAGCTCCGGTCTCAGATCCATGTGTGTGTCACATTTGGAATTTCTGCAATGCTAGGAACAAGCTGAAGAAAGTACAGTCAATAAGAAATGTGTATGTCTACAAGATGTGTGTAAGTGCTTAATAAGGCATACGTTTTGTACAGTGATGGGATTACTTACAATGCATTTGTGCAAGAATTGCTCTGAGTGGAGCTAGTTAGAGCTTCCAGATGAGCCTCAAGTGACATATTTACAATGCACGGGAAAGACAGATGTTGGGTGAGAACAAGGCACATAGGCAGGAAAGAAAGTTGAAAAGGAATAATTTGCATCCAAAAGAGGTTTTTTTGGTCATGTCGGACAATGTTTCCCTGGCATTTTGTCTGGCAGAGGGTGACAGTATACACTCATATTGATTAGTTGAATAGGAACAAGTCAGAGACCCAATATGCTTGGAAGATTCCCCAGACTGAACATTCCCTCCAAAAAGTAGGATGTAACTGATACATGGAGGGCCATGGGAAGGGGCTGGCTGTCTGAGTTTACGTTTGGAGAGGTGGAAGGTGTCCTGGGCCCCCTAGGCAGGGAAGCCTCAAGAAAGAAATCTGTATAGCCACTGCATCACATCAGAGTTTCCAGTGATCTCCATTATGACTTTTGCTGGTTTTCCTTTTTTGTAGCTGTTTCCCATTTTGTAGTCAAATACATAAGGTGTTACTTGGCTGTATTTGAGTTGCTCTGTCCTAAAAGTCATCTTGTGCTAACTCCTCTTTAGGCAGGAGGCACTCAGGTAGCAGTAAATCTATTTACAGAGGTACACTGGGTACCCTTACAGCACCTTACCTACAGTGTGACACGTTTACAGTTTTTTTCCTCTTGCTTGAGTATACCGTCAAGATTTTTCTGTGCTTTACAAATGTAAAGTCAAAGCCTGTCTTCCCACAGCAAAGCCATAGCTGTGCAACCAGTGTGGACCTGCCTCTGGAGCTGCAGAGAAGAGGTGCTGAGAGTGATGGCCTGTGCCGGCCCTGTGCATGTGGGGGAATGTGGGTACAGAGGAGGCGGCAGCTGCTCCTGGGGAGTCAGACAGTTAGCCTAGAGTGAAAATACAGCAGAGTTTGGCAGACTTTACCCCGGGAAGAGATTTGGCTTTATATAGCCCTTGGAAAAAGGAAGCCTAAGGATTCATTTTCCTCCAGGTTGCTTCTCAGCAGTTCATTTTATCATCAGCTCTGAGGTACAGGAGATTAGCCACATCCAGAAATAGTATTCACCCAGCTCCTCCCTATCCCATCTTTCTAATAACTAGGGGAG
The DNA here is from genome assembly GCA_033124195.1 of Coracias cyanogaster. Classification (NCBI taxonomy): domain Eukaryota; kingdom Metazoa; phylum Chordata; class Aves; order Coraciiformes; family Coraciidae; genus Coracias; species Coracias cyanogaster. The sequence goes on along the minus strand of JAVSBS010003906.1, from coordinate 86,400 downwards.
AGAAGTTATTGTACAAAATAATGGTTTGGAAGGTTTTTTTTTTCAGGATAATAATCCAGTTATTTCCTGTTTATAGTTAATCGCTTTGAGAGATTTTGTCTAACCACATAAATGGTTCTGATTTTTAAAAAGGTTGCAATTTATTCCTTTGCATTGTGATTGCAAACTTAAGTTCATGAAACTAATATATAGTCTAGGTAAGATTTTTTGTTGTTGTTGTCTTACATGAATTCAGCTACATCAGTATGAAAGTATATAAAATACTTTAGCATACAAAAAAGGGGATAACCTGTAGTGTAATTGTGTCCCCATTAGAGAAATTTTACAAGTTGAACCCAGCACAAACATGTATAGAACACATTCTACTTGACCTTGAAATTGGAATATGTTATAAGAAATTAACCTAGGTCTAAATGTCAGCAGGAAAAAGGGCTTTAACAAATGAAACCATTCATAAAATTTGTTGCTGTTATTTCATGGTTGGGACATTGCTCTTTCTTCCTGCCTTGCTGTCAGCTGGCTTAATATACCTTTGTTCTGGTTAATAGTGGTACCCTTTTTGATCAGTCGTTGCTGGTGGAGGCTTGTTAGGATGCGTGGCAAAATTTGCAGTTGCTGTCTGAACTTTTAGGAGCAGAAATTGTATGGTATAAGATGGAGGGGAAAAAAGTAATCTCACCAGGGCTGCTGATGACTGATTTGACAGGAAGTATTTTTTGGTCTGTCAGGTCACATGACTGTGCTGGCTTCCTATTGCACTGCTCTGAGGGCTGGATGGGTCTACAAAGAAAAGTCTGCTCTAATCTTCTGGTTACTTCCCACTGTAAACAGTCTTGCCATGGATAGAGTGACATGACTGGAGACCTGCTCTGCCTCAAGAGGAAAGAAGAGGTGTCATCTCTGTTTTCCATTAATTTTTGGCTTCCTCATTTTGCACAATTTAAGGTCCATAGCTAAGTTGTTTCCATCCTCCATGGGCACAAATCTGTCTGAAGTCCAGAGACTTTTTTTCTGCTTTACCCAAGTCCTTACACCCTCAGCACCTAAGCAGCATTACAGTAGTTAGTGTGGGAGCATCAGTCACTGCTAGGTTTTTTTCTTTCATCTTCTCTCTCAGTGGGAGAACTGCGTTGTGGTCCTAAACCATTCCCAAAAGCCTGACCTTTAGATCAGAGCTCACACCAGGCTGGTGGTATGTATATCTGTTTTACAGAGGAAATTGTCATCCTTATTCGTTATAGATAATGTAACTATCATCTTACAGTTGCTGTTTGTCCCATGGACTATTTAAAGTTTGCAGGCAGTCTCATGTGGCTTGCCAGCTTTCCAAGTGCTCTGATGTGGCTTAGAAGTCTTTGATTTTATTGAAGGAGTGCATGTGTATGGTAAGTAGTAGAGGGACATTTGGGGAGTGGGTTGCAACTTGACATCTACACCAGTAACTATGCTGCCAAATAATTATTGCTTGTTTTCCGCAATGATTCATACTTCCTATGGCTCTGTCATGGAACAAGGGCTGACTTAGGGTTTAGTCAGGAAGAATTAAAGGGGATCTGGACTGCATGCTCCATGCTGTGAAGAAAAATCCTGCATAAAGCAAGTGACCTGTTAGATGAAGGAATAGCTCAGGGAACCCTTCACCTTGATGCCTGGGTGAAGCATCCTGAATTGGCCACAAAGATCTTTTTATTTTCTTTTCATAACTTAATTTTTTAAAATTACAATGACTAATTTCTCCAGTGCCTTCGGGATTCTCTTCAATTCTGATAGAAAAAATGTTAATTTTTAAAGTGAAAAATATGAAGCAAGACTATGATCCATCTGTTGAATGGGGCTGTACACTCAGTACGGTGTCACTGCCTGTTTTCCTCCTCAAGTTTCTAACTGTACGTCAGGCATTATAGACTCCTTCTTTCATCAGTCTTCTGCAGTCTCCAGGGATCTGCACAGTCCAGCCCAGTACAGTCAAGTCAGTGGAAAGAGTCCAATTTAAATTGGAGGGAAAATTTTTTTTTTGCTTCTTAAGCCAACTTTCCCAGAAAATGGTGATCGTGTGTGTCTGTGTGCCAACTTAGGGGCACTGCCATTAACTCTGGCACTTTGATAAAACATGAGCACATTTTATTCAATAAAACTTTTAATTTTTTCATTAGTGACACAAGTGTGTAAAGCCTTCTGTGAACAGGTAGCTATTAATGAGCGCCCACTTGAAAAAGAATGAGTAATATGTGTAAAGGCTTTATGTATTCTTGCAAGACTGGATCCCAGACAAAGTTAGGTTGGGCCAAAACATCGAAATAAATTATTTTGATTAAGTCAGTGATGGGAAAATGGTAAATATCACTGTAGGGAAATGTGATGCATTAAAATGAGTCATATAAAAGCAAATATTTAACAAAAAGAGTAGGAGGTCATCGCTGTTCAAAAGTATTTCTAAGTCATCAAACACAGAATGCAAATTTGGAGGAAATATTTGTCATATTGTCATGAAAAACACTTGGGCTGTTTACAAATATTAGTGGTGAATCACAGGCTTTGGATGTGGTAAACTAGGTGGTAAATCTTTGCAAATTTGTGTGTAGGAATAGCTTTTTCCTGCCTTTTTTCCTTTTACTAGGCCCTTGTAAATGTGTGGGCAAGCCATGAAATCATTTCCCATAGTCTCTCTGTCCAGTTTTTTTTGCCTTTAAATCATAGCTGAAGGATTGTCATCCATTTACTGCCTTGAGCCAATATTTTAGCTTATCAGAAACAGGTTAAGTATCAGGTTAGTTTTCCACATCCTTCTAAATTTAGGTTTAAATGACATTATCTAAAATATGTGTGTAAAAAGTGACACCCTAGTTTAGATTTGTGCAGTGCCATGGTCATGGCCTGCAGTGCTGAATTGCTGTGTTCAATTTAGAAGAGGAAGGGGTCGTTCTCAAATGAAAATTAGTTCAGCTTCAGAATCTTATGAAGCCGCTATAGTTACTTGAAACCAGCTGGTTTCACTAGCTCTGCTTCACAACGCTGGCCCTATGGGCAAACACCAGTACTATACAGTATCTGAAATTACATGGAAAACTGAGCTGGTGACTTAGGCGGCAGTTCCCTCTTCTGATTTTTTTGGGGATGCAGCCAGTTTGAGAAACTCCTGTTGCCTGGCTTTTCCTGTTCCCTGAGGGGAGGGGTGCTTGCTCCTCTACAACCCTGGCTGCAGGTGTCTGCCGCTTGCCTGTGGTGATGGCATCATTTCTTACCCATGTCCTCAACCAGAACACTAAATGAAACCCTGATGTGCATTGTGGATCAACTAAGGCAGATGCCATGGAGGACAAGGTGGTGGAGGAGGAGATAAGGGTAGTGAAGTATTTGTGCCAGAAACTGTTATCCAAGTTAATGAAAGAAAACTTTTTCTTTCTGAAGAGCATGTGTGCAAGTGAGAAGCTAGAGTGGGATGATTGATCTGCCGGTTGTGGAGGCTTTGCGGTCATTAGGGGAGGTGGAGGTTCGGCAACGCTAGGAGAAAATATATAGTGGCTTGTGCAGCACCAGAGCCACTTACTGCAGCTGGGAAAATGTGCAGAACAAAGGTGTAAGACAGCATTCCTCTCTAGCTGGCAAGGAGATAAAAAAAAACTTTTGGTGGAAAAAGGAGTGTTTAGGAGATACACTTAACATATTAATATTTTAAGATAAGGAGCATGAGTGCTGAAGAAAGAGAAGGTGATGTGAGCAAAGCAAAAGGTAAGTGTCTACAAAGAAAATAGATTTTTATGAATAACGTGGGAATTAGAAATAAGGTCACAGAAATCATGTTTGGAAAGGAAAAGGGCTAAATGGGAGCAGATTCTATGTGAGTAGCAGGGGGGAAAAAGGGTAGATTTTAGACATATAGGAGTGAGTGGTAAAATAAGACATAGGTAGGGATGTGTGGAGTGACTGGAAATGGAGTGGCTAAGGAGACTGGAAGTTGCTTTCATGGTAAAGCATGGGGAGGTAAAAGGTGCATACCTGCATCCCTTCAGAGAAGAAGCACCTTGGTGTGACTGTGCGGGTAAGCTTGTGCATGGGTTTTCCAAGCCACAGGCTTTCCTCCTCTTGAGAGGTGCAAGACTTGTCTCCTCAGGCTGTTGGGCCAGCTCTTTTTACACTGTATGGAAGGAGAATGGGAGAGGTGAGAAAGAAAAGAGAAAAATGTTCTTCCTTTATATGATAAATACTCACTGTTGCATTATGCATGATGGAACACAGGTAACATGGCTATCTAAAATAGCCCAAGCTAATCAGATGAAACACAGAAGAGGTGTAAAACATTTGCAATGTATATTTCAGAAGAAGTGAAAACACTTCTTTCTTGCTTGGATCCTTTTAGCTTTGCTGTATTGTTCTGATAGCAGATTGCTCTGCCTCTTAGTAGGAAGAGGTACCGCAGAGAAAAGCTGGTTCTGGTTCACTGCAGCACGCTGCTCTTGTTTGCTTGTGCTGTTGCATCAGAGTAAATGTGCTGGGTTTTTGACACCAAGTGCATCAATGTTGAAGCCCAGTGCCGGCTGGAAAACTCCTGCTCTGTAGTGAGCTAAAATTGCAGAGTCTGAAAATATTCCCTTTGACAGAAAAGTAACTGAAATCTTATTTAATCCTTTGCTTTCAAACACCACCAGAAGAGATTTCATTACCTTGGCTGAAATACAATCAGTCAGATTAGAACTGGCACAGCATTCAGAAGATATTTACTCTCTAAGGATATTTATCATTAGCACCAATAGTAATTTGGATTCTCTGTCGGATCATACAACGGGCTAGTGAACATTAAGTTTCAGCAATGTAGTCATAATAGAGACTTAACTGCTTAAACCCCCATTAAGTTGAAATGTAATGCTCCCTTCATGAAAAATTTAGTCATTAATTTTATGTTGGTATCTTTTTAAGATTATTAAACTGTACACTGAAGACAGTGGTCCCATAAACTACATTTTTCCTGTAGGAGCTGTATGACTTGGATCACAGCAGCTCATTATGCATTAGAAAGAGTAATGAAAATGCTAAGATGACTAATGCTGTAATTAGGTGTGCAAATAGCACCAACAGGAAGACACCAATAGAGTGTGTATGTTGTATATGTATATGTATAATGTATATACACTTATATATTAATTTGTACAGTTACAGAATCATAGAATTGTTTTGGCTGGAAGAGACCATCAAGATCATCAAGTCCAACGGTTAATCCAACACTGCCAAGTCACCGCTTAACCATGACCCTAACCAAGCATTTGGTTGGTTGCATGAAGCCTCTAAAGTCTAATTAGGAGATTTTATAATGTAATATTATAATCTAGGTATGTACCTGGATATTATGGTGAACTGAGGCCTATACACAGACATGCATTTCTTCTTTAACCAACAGCATACTTAGACACAAGTACTGAATATACTCTTGTATGAGTCTTGGCAGATCATTTTAAAAGGTGGTTTCTAGTTCAGTTTTGACTCACCAAGTAAAACAGGCAGAGATACACATCTGCATTGACCTGAGTTTGGAAAAGCACTGACAAATGCCACCTGGAAATTTTAAAGCCCTCAGTTCGATTGCACTGATGTCATCGGGTGTCAGTATTTTTATTTGGTGGGGGTTGTCTTTTAGGTTGTCAGTCATTCTTTCTCCTGTCTTTTAAGTGAAATGGTTATGCAAAAAACCCTCTTCAAGGTCAGCAGCTTAGAATGCTGTTCGTCAGATATGTTCATGTAAATAGTGACAGGACAAAAAAGCAAGAGACATCTGTAAGGATATTAAAAAAGAGAAGACTATCATACAGATAGTCCTCAGAGAAGTAAGTCTGGGCTCTAAATGGATCAATCAGTGAATCAAATTACAGTGAGTACTACAATTTTCAAAGCTGTTGTTGCAGTAGCTTGGAAGTCTTCTTGAAACTGTGGGCATTGCAGGTAGTAGCTTGGAAAATTAGTCTCTCTCAAAAATATTCTTGTAAAGGAGAAATACATTGTTCAGTGACCTGGCCACCATAGACATCTCATCTGAGAGGTCCATGCCTTTCTTCTGAGTCTCACTTATGCTAGGCTAACACTTACGTTACAGAATCTAAATGCAAACTTTAGATGGTGATTCCAAAATTGCATATCCCTATGCACTGCGCACGGTAACCTTGTGCCATTGCTAGACTACAAAATGTGAGGAAGCCAAAGTACAATAAATCAGATACTTGCTGGAGGGAACCATCAAAGTCCATGCTGCTATTTCTTGATTGATTGCTAATGGCTTTTCTGGTCCTAATTGAGCTGTCGGAAGCTGAGCCAGGTTTGAAATACCACAGAAGTGCTTGCAACATATGCTGGTGCTTGCTCTGGGGTTGAAATGGTTGAGAAGAAGGTGGGAGGCTCTTCAGTTTTGTCAGGGCTCCTAATAATTTCCATGTTTAAAATGCATCACAGCCTATAACTGAAGTTTTTATTATACAAAGTCTGCCACGTGGTCTTTGCAACGTGTTTTTTCAAATGGGGCTGACCTGCTGTTGCCACCACTTGTGGATAAGATATATTCACTAAAACCGTTGCCATGTAGTAAAACACAGAGTAAAACTTATGTAAGAGCTGGTTATGTTACAAAAGGCATCTGAATCATGCCTGGGATATTCAGAGCAGCACTGATACAGTGCCACTGGAAATTTTGGATTAAACTGATTTTGAGCACTGGAAGTATAAGATGGGAGTGGGTTTTTTTTGTTTGGTAGTGCTTGTTTTCAAGCAGGCTGTTACAGAATTTCTTAAAATGTTTGCTCCTGTGCAAATGCACAGTCTGAGGACTCTATTAAGGTCAGGAAACCAGGTTTGCATGTGCTGCCATTGTGCTGCTCCTGGGCTGTGTGAGCCAGCATGGTGCACTATGCAACTGCCTGCAAACCAGCTCTCAGAGAGGTTTACCAATAGAAAATCCTTATTCAGGCTTACTAAAATGTTTTGTAGAAAATATGTCAATGGTATTTAGATTTGTGTAAATAAATTACTTGAATCAATCCTTGAGGTTCAGTCAGCACATGTAAGCTGTAATGTTATGATAAATTATATTACGGTACTTTTTAATGAAATAAATACTGAAATATGTCCATATGAAACACTTCTGTGGGTTCAGAACTGAATATTTTGCAATTATTTGCTGTGCAAAAATTCTGAGATTTCAACATTTCTTCCAAAATGTCTAAATCTTGCCATTTTCTGGTGAGTGAATATGCTTCTGGTTGACTAAGTGCATCAGTCAAATGTTATAGTAGGAAAGGCAGTAGAGAAGCTGGACTGCATGATCATGAAGAGCATCCCATCTCCACTTTCAGTATTTTTTCTATAGTATATACATACTTTAATGATTTAACAGCATATATTGGGTATGCATGGACTACTCTTTAAAAGTGTGCTAGGTAAGCACACTCGTACAGGAGTATAAACTAATGCACTTACCTCTACTACATCTGTAAGCTGTTTATCTGATTAGCAAAAATTTTATAACTTAGCAACATCTTTTGTGTTAATTGGTAGCTTTTTCCTGCTCAGCAGAACACTTAACGTGGACTTAACCTTAGCCATTCACTTGAATTTAATAGCAGTAAATACTGGCTGATATTGAAGGTATCTTCTTGAGGTTCTATGATTCTAACATAGACCCAACATGTATTGGTGACTTGATACACAACAGTTCTTGTTCTGTTATTAACCAAAGAATGCTTTCTTATTCTTGATAATTTGTAATAATATTCTCTCAGTTACTTAAGGAAATAGTAATTGTGCCCACACATTATATGGATAACTGAACACTTGATATAGAACAAACAGTAAATTTGGTTTAGTCCAGATTTTTTAAAGAAAACTTCTTGCCTTTAAAAAAAAAAAAAGAGGTTAGAGAGAGAGAAAAGTGAACACCATGTATAAATGGGACATCTGCTGTGACAGACAGTACCAAGTCTCTTACGTCTCTCTCCAGCCTCTACCAGGATTTGTCTGAATTGCCAGCAGATGTTAGCTGCGTATTTTTGGAGCATCCTAAATCAGATGAGTTTGTATGCTACTGCTTGCCTCATCTCTTGAGTCAATGTAATAAATTTACTTATTTTAGAGATTTGCTGTAATGGATAGCTTTTTAGTTTGTCCAATGGCGTGAAAATAAAAAGTTTGTTACCAGACCCATACATGTAAGTAGAATGTATTCTGCAGTTTATAACTTTCCATATTTTGAGAGAGGTATTTATGGTAATCTTTTTGTAGGGAGGCGAGTTATGCTCCCTACATATTACTACTTTCATTTCTTCCTTGGTGTAGTCAGCCATTTCTTCCTTTAATTTGTGTAGCTTTTTCTTACAAGGTTGAAGAAATTGTAAACCCTCTGAATTAAGAGAGGACAAAAGGACCAATGTAGTATCTGAAATCATGTTTCACTCATTTGTAATTGAGTCAGTCTAATTGATCATGACCTTTATTTGGTGTGTCAAGGAAGCAAAGGTAATTGCTAAGCTCTCACAGAGCAAAGTAAGAGAGAAAACAAAAGTAACAGAAAAGAGAGAAAAAGTGGTGCCTTTTTTTCAAACTACTGGTGGAATACTTATGTTCTTCTTTTTTTAATGAACACTTTAGGACTGTCTTATGGAAGAAAATCCTCCTCCTAGCTGTGAATTCTTAAGATGTTAGTCCTTTTTTGGGGGTTAGTTTGTAGAATTATGGACTCAGATGGGCTTAGTTGATGTTCTGTTGAGACACAGCAGTGTTGTGTAGCACACTCCAGTGCTGGCAATTCACTCACTGTAAGCAGCTCCTAGAAGTTCATCCAGATAAGCACCATTGTCAGTAGATTTCTGTTTGCCTCCACCCTTCATTTTTCTTTTCAAGCAGCTGCTTTGCAAATGGCAATGAAATTCACTTAAGCTTTGGATGGTCTTACTCTGAAGAACCTGAGGCCTGATGGTAATGAACAGTCATCTCTGCTGGAAAAAAGAAAAAGGAAAAAACTTGTGGTCCATGGTCTGCTAATGCTTTATATTTTATTTATAGGTTTGTTAATTTTTATTGGGTAGGTTGTTTTTTAAGCCTTAGCTCCTGGAATGCTAGGATTCAAAGGAGATCTTAGCTTTCATTTTAAAAATTGAAAAGTCTGCATCCTTACTTTCAAGAAAACTTAGAAAAATATGAACTTGACAGATATTTAGTTTTTTGTAAAAAGCAGATGTAATATTCTGAGGTCTGGACTCATCCTTTTTTTTGTGTGCTTGGAATTCAAGATTTTACAATAAGGCTCAAAGCAATGACCAGATAACTCATCACCCTGTTTTGGGGTAGTGTTACCCATAATTTGGATGCTTGATGTTAGAAATACTACCGAATAAGAAAAGCCATATTGTTCTAGTAGTCACTCTGCCTCTCTCACTGTTTTAAGAATATTTGCCTACATGCATTCCCAGCTTATTTTGCCTTCTTTCTTCTGTAGATTTAAAAAATACTACGTGTGTTTCTGCAGGCTGCCTAATATTTTTGCTCAGTCCCGTTCAGTGACAAGGACTGTTTATGGGCTATATGTTAGATGGGCATGCACACGCAGTTTACCTACTGAGCAAGAGATGGCTTTCATCGAGTGACAATTCAGTGTGTAGATTTACTTACATGGGAGAGTTTATACAAATCCCATTTACAGAATTATTCAGCTGGCAGCAAGTGATAGCTGATGAACCTGCAATAGAAATACTTGACACCAGCTACGCAAAGTAAGCTAATCCATAAAATAAACAAATAACACTCAGGTAAAAGCTTTAATAATAATCAGAAAAAAATTACCAGTTACATGGTAGTTATTCCGGAGTGCAGATGTAAAGCCCGTTGTGACAATGTGGAGGCTTTGGATGTACACTGATGGAAGTTGTTGCACAAAGCCCCGGACCGGTGTGGGCTGGAAGCTGCCTATGGCTGTCCTCACTGCTGGGCTGGTGGACCGTGTGCCCCAACACATCCAGCTTCTTGACTCTGGCACACAACTACTGGGTCCAGTTGGCTCAAGAGGGAAGGGGAAGTTGAGGTGGTCCCTATGGTTGGAAACAATATGCAGGCTCTTGGGGGAATGCAGGGGTAAGGACAGTGCAGCAGGGGGGAAGTGACTGCTTTCACCAGGTTGAAGAAGCACTGTGGACAGCGTGAGGACAGGCCACCATACTGGGTCAGATTAGCAGGGAGGCTCCTTCAGCCGCCTGCAGCACAGCCTTGGGTCCTGCAGCTGCCCAGGTCCTAACATGGATGGCTGTGTGATGCTGTGCCCTCAGCCTCAGCAGCCTCTGGTATCAGCCTTCTTTCCACTATGGAGACCTACCCCGTGGCTGCCCAAGAGAGGGTAAACTTTAAAATTCACACAACAAAAGAAATTCAAGACTTTTCAGCTGACAAGCAGAAATTAAAAAAAAAAACAAACCCCAGAACTGAAACTTACCATGGCCACAAAAGTACCTTTTAAAACTTCACTGTTTGGGAAAGAAAGGGCTGATACCAGTATTTATGGTGGCTGAATCTGTTGTAACATGGCTTTAACTCTGACAGACCTTGTGGTTAATTGATTTAGACCTCAAGGAAGACCTCAATTTAGACTCTGTGGTTGTTTCCTATTTCATACAACTTAGCCTAGGGATGAAACCTGCTTCTGTCAGAGAGTCCTTAATTTTATTTGCTTTGCTCCTGAAAGCCAGTAAAATGTGCTGTAGAAACAGAGTTTCAACAGAGCGAATGAGCTCACTTGGCAGAGTGAGCAAAGAAGAACCTGCAGAGGTGTGTGCAAATGCTCGCGGCTGATGGTGGGATGCTGTTGTATTTCTTGGCTCTGAGTTAACACACAGGTTGGAACTGTGGAAACCTCTATGCAGTATTGAATTTATTTGTGATTAGCTGGTCACATTGCTGTTGTTGCCACTATTGTTACTATTCCCCATCCTCTCCATCTGCTTCCGGGTTGATCTCCTATCCATATCTGACTTCAACAGTAGTCGATGGAAAAAGCCAGAATCTCTATGCATTGGGACTTTAAGGTGGTAGTGAATGCACGTGACCGCTACTGAAGTCCATGCTCTGTCAGCCTTGCCATACCCCACCCATGGCAAAATCATGTTGTAGTGTCTGTAGCCCAGTTTCCCATCTGTAAAAGAGTGATAGTCCTGTTCTTACTGATGGGAGCTTTTCTGGCTAAGCACTTGTAACTTCCAAGCCAGTGGTAACGAGGGACCTCTAACAGGTAAGAGTGTGGCTGCCTGAGAAAAGGCAGTGTCTGTTTGGCTGCTAAAAACAGTCTGTGCAGTGGCATCTAGTGCACAGCAGGAAGAATTACAGATGTCCAGAGACCCTCCAGCTGATCTGAGTGTCACTGAGGAAGGACCACAAACTACCTTTTGGGGAAGCTTTGTGGCTGGGAGCCTCTTTCTTCCTCTCCTTCACTGCTGTCTGGAGTGGAGCAGGGGACCACAAGCTTTAGGACAGCTCAGAGCATCAGAAACTGCTGCTATGCTTTTGTTTGTGAACAATCAGTCATCCAAATGCAGGGTTCTGGCATTTTAAATTAAAAAAAATCAGATATTTGTAGAGGAGAGCGGGTATTGTCAGTGTTTCTGGTGGCAGGAGCTGCTGATGGGCCAGAGAAGTTGTAGGTGTTTTGACTGACAGGGGATAAGTGTCCAGGCACCCAGAATCTCAGTCACAGCAACAGCACATTATCTCTGTGCCTCCTTGAACTGAAATGCACTGGGTGCCAAACAGGCATGTCACGGCATCTGGCCTGAGCCTGGACTCAAGATCCAGTGCAATGCCACACTCTACTCTTTTTCCCACATATGAGAAACAAAAGCAGCATGTAAAATGGCAAAGGAGGGGAACTGAGCAATCCTGGGTCAGCATGCTTGACCTAGGGAAGACCAAAAAGGGTGGTGGTACAAATGAGTAGTTTGAGGAATCAGTATTAGGTACAAATGAAAGTCTGTTTCCATTTGATGTTTTGGTTCTTGCATGATGAAGTAATCCTGATGGGTATAATGGTATGCTTACTTGTGTAGGGACCTTATATGCTCATTTTCAGCAGCAAAAATGTGTAAAATATGCATACATGCACACATACATGTGTGTATTCTAATGTGCAGTATTTTCATAGCAAACAAAGTACAGGTCATATCTGCTAAATATCAAGAACTTATGTAATTTTTTGTTGGAAGGTTTTTCATATATAAAATTTTCTATCCCTATGTTCTAGATAAACATAGACATTTGAAAGAAAAAAGTATACCATAGAATAAATATGTTTATATCAACAGAAGATTTAATTCTCCTCTCATTGAAGTTGATGGTAATCCTTCCATTGTAGTGATCTGAGCAGGATTTGCCCTGGAAAGCTTCAGTTTCCAAATGATCTCTCATTAATGACAATGGGTCAAGTAAATCCTCTTATGGAAATACTGGATACTCTTGGGTTTTGCCCTAAAGAAGTGGGAGTCAAAGTTCCTTCCTAGCGGCATGGATAATCAACCACATCCTTACTCCTTTTCCTTTCCTGTGTATTAGCGCACATGCACAGCTTGTAGGTATTGGATGAAACCTTCAAATCCCACTGATCCTGCCTCTGCAGACCTGAGATCCTTAAGCATACAAATCAGAGCTGCCTAACCCTGAAGAGGAAGGGAATAATAAGTTTGTAAAAAATGCAGTTTCAGTTGCCACAAAATGGTTTGTTAATTCTGTTGGAATAATCCACTAAATAGTTTTGTTTTAGAAATTAAATGCACTGAAGTTTAGGTTCGGTAAACTGCCAGAGATGGTATCTCCTTTCTGTCCTTTTTTTTGGTGGGCAGGAAATAGCTGGAAGTTTTCAGACTTCATTCTTTAGTGTTCATGATGAGACTTGACCAAACGTCTCTTAGCTTTCAAAGTTACTGCTTTATCTACCAAGCCACTAAACATCTCTGGCCTTTTGACGCTGTTCCTACAAACCCATTTTTCAACCACCATGATGTTCATGGCCTGCCTTCCTTTCTGGCAGAGATAAAAAAATGGAGCCTAAACTGAATATTGCTTTAAAGCAGTTATTTCCTTGGGCTGCAATATCTCATTAACAATCTATTGTCTCAAGACAGAGAATGCTCTAAAGAATATTACCCACATCTGTTTCTCCTGTCTGTATATATCTCAGCCATCTGATCTGGATAATCCATAGAAGAGTTTCTTCTAGATGAAAGGGGGAAGAGGTGCTTTGGGGAAGTGTCACCTCATACCATCTGGGTACGATGTCCTCGAAGGTTTGCTTTGCTTCTGGAAGCAGAGGAGAAGATCAGACCCACTTTATTCTTTTTCTCTGTCTTTGTATTAAATGGTCATATATATAAAAAATTTTATGTTAAACAATGGATTTCTTTTGCGGTCTTTATAATCCCTTTGGCTATTGTCAGATTGGGTTTTGCAATAGCAACATTGTAAGTGTTTATGAAACTGAAAGTTATTTGATGATACTAGCTGCATAGTTGAAATGACTATCTGGTGGAAAAAAAATTTGAAAGACACTAAGTTTGTGAATTAAAGCTTGTTTTTTCAAAGCTCTGCTTGAGATCACAAGTAAAATCCTTTAATTTCTCAGGCAGGAAAATAGCCACAGCTCTGCAAGAACTCAGTTATCAATAGCTCTTGGACACACTGTTTTCAGAGTCTGCACTTAGAGCATCTGCAGCTTCCTGTACATTGCTTTTGACTGCAGTTAGCTAGGATGAGAAAATCAAGTGGTGCTGAATCCTAAATGTGTTACCTGCAGGACTTTTCCTGCTGCCTCTGGGTGTAAGCACCAATTACTTCACACATTCAGCACCTCCTTTCCAGTTCTTGTGTCTAACACAGAAATGTTCTTTATTACAGAGTAAGATTAAGTTTTCATCATTAAAAAAATAATGTGATGTTCTTAATTAAATAATAACCTGTTCATTTCAGTGAGAAAGTTATCCAATTCTGGTCCTTTTTAAATTCATCCATTAGCAAATCTGGGAACGGTAGATGTAAGATATGGCTACAGCGTGCACTGCAGAAGTGGAAAGTGCCCGATGAGCTGTGGAAACAGTCCCTAAGAGAAGAGGCCACGTCTGAGAGGGGTGGGAAAAGACCTCCCACCTGGGTAGTAAAAATGCAAGTATCTTACATTGTCTCCCCAAATGTGCATTGCCTAATGACTCCTAGGTTTGCTTTGTAATGCTTTCTTACTTGGCTATTTTAATCTTTTTTCCTAGTCCTCTTCTTCCTTTTATAAAGGCTTTATAGGTATTAGGATAGATGAAATGGCTGTTTGAATAGTCTCTGAAAGAAGAGAAAGTGTGGGACAGAAGTGCTCAGAAAGAACATTTTTCTGACTTCTGTGAATTTAATCTTGTGTCTCTAGAAAATCAGGATTTGAACTGTAAGGAGAAGTCAGACTTTGGACAGTGCTGTCTATACAATGCAATGAGAGTCCAAGTCAAAACCTACTAAAACCTGGATAGATGCTAGATTACAATTAGGAGATAGCAGTTCATATGGAGAACCAAATTCTCTGTTAGTATAATCTGATGCATCTCCACTTTCATTGCGTAAGTAACACTGTTTATGTTCTGCATAATTTGGTCCATAACTGATCTGATTGTCCCCTAACTTTTGTTTATGAAAACTTGGAGGAAGTCTTTCAGCATCAATGGAGTTGCACCACGTGAAAGCAGTATAAAGGGATGGAGAGCCTGTGGTTTTGAACAGATTGTATTGACACTGATGGAGGCAGAGGCAGAGGTCAAGAGCTGGCAGAGTACCACAGGGCAGAAAGCTCATCTGTTCCTAAGGAGTGCTCCAATGGAGATGTGCAGCCAACATGGTTTCTGGTCACCATCAGAGCATCTTAAATGCACCAGAAATGAAGTAGAGTCTAGTCACAAATTTGCTGCAGGTGTTCTGTAAATTGGATTGAGTTAAGAGCAAAAGGCATTACCAGCATGAATTTAGCTGGCCCATGAAATGTTGGTGTGAGAGAAAACAGTACAGCAGCTTGACTCGTCATTGTTTGGGGCAGGGCAGAAGCACAATTCATGCAGTTCTTCTCTTCATTATGCCAGCGATGCATATTGTTCACCCTGTGGTCTCAAAAGCAAGGTTCAGCTGGTGTATCACAGGGAGGAAAACACAGACTCCATGTGCAGTGGCACATGAGGACTTCTGCTAGGAATATGCTGATGCCCATCATAACTGCCCCATAGCTGTGCTGTCATTTATGGTTTCTTTGTTGTTGTTTACTTGACTGATGGCACCTGCCAGAGGCAATATACCTACAAATATCATGGTTTTTAATGTGTCTGTTGACAGTCTGCTGTGAGTCTCAGGACCAATGTGTGCAGCTGGTTAGGACTAATGCTCTTTCAGAAGCCCAGAGTCAGTCAGTGACTACTGGATTTTCTACACGGTACATTGCTATTCTCTCTTCCGTTGGGTGCTGGTATAATGCAATCAACTAACTTAGGTTCCATAGCCTGGTGACTCATATGTAGGGCTTCGTCCATCAGTAGGCCTCTGCTACTGTCACAAGCAGAATTATTTGTGTCCTTTCTAAAATATTGGGAGGGCACCGTAACACTTTTGTAAGACATTTTCCTAGTCTTCTTTTCCTCCAGCTTCCCTTTTCTTTTTCTCTCCTGTTAACCCTATTGAGGATGTTGGATGATTGGAAACCAATTGGAGCTGCCCTTCTTCCTACTTTATTTTCCCTTACTAGCTCTTCTTTGTGTTCTGGGAGAAGTTCAAATTATCAAATAAAAAATGTCATGCATTGCATGTATTTTAGCATGTATATACTGTCAGCACTTATTTAATATGGAAGGATGGGAAGTGGTTTCTCAGGATTCAACTGAAACAAACTTCAGTTTGCCTACAGCTGCTCAGGGTTTCCTTCAATCTGTAGCAATTTGATTTGACTGGTTTTAGTGCACATGCTGCAAATGACTAGTTTGGTGGGCCACATTCAAGTATATTTGGCCAACTCCTGTTGTATTTGAAAAAATGAGATTTGCTTTCTCAATTCCAATGAACATATAAGGTTTTTACAAACAAAAATTATGTTCTCATAATGTTAAATGGTATTTGTTATTTACTTTGTTTCATTAGTAGTCAGGGCCCTCCCCCATGCCTGCCTATATGCCAGCTCTCCAAAGCAGATGTTTCTGCAGTGTTGACTTCTGTATCTTGCTTTGGCTGTTAGGTCCTGGAAAGGAACATCTCTTGGGTTGGAGTTTTTCCATGTTTTTTCCATTTCTTTTCTTCTGGCTAATCTGAATGCCTGAGTACAATCTGGCTCATCAATAGGATATTTTATCTTGGTGTTGACAAGTGCCATCTTCTGTGCTACTGCAAGATTTTCTTTGGGGAATGTAGTGAGAAAATCCAACCGTCTCAGTGAGTAGATGAGGCTGTTCAGTTGGAGGAGCCAGAGCTGCTGTAGATGCAGTGGGAGACCAGCAGGTAGGGGAAGAAAGCGGGTCCCTTTTCATTGCACACCTGTTTAACACAACCATAGAAATAAATACAGTGAGCTTTTTTTAAAGCTCTTTCTGAATAGTGGCAGTGTGTATTGGTCATGAATCTCAGGACCTCTGAGAGGTTGGGCTTTAGAAATTTAATGATAGGTGTGTTTAAAGGGCAATAAAACCTGCTGTAATGCTAAACGTGGAATGGGGAGGAATTCCTGAAAAATAGCTGCTTTTAGGAGAAACTGAAGCAGTCAAGAGGAGCCAAGGTTTTGTATGAGAACAAACACGATAAAAATTTGGTCTGAGAAGACTTAGTGACTGTGCTTTCATGTTGTTGCTGGTTTTGCAGTTGGAAAATAAATGGTCAGTGACAAGTGCCTGCTCTCCATGGTTACTTGAGCTGTGGTGTGTTTTAGGATTGCTTGATGATTGTGCTCTGAAAATGAGAGCAGCTTATGGACTGAGACCGATATCTGCACTCCCACAAATGACAGAGGTCAGGATATGCACCCCAGCCCCCTCCTGCCCACCTCTTCCCTTTCTTAAGGAAAATCACTCTGGCGCTCGCTGACACGGTGAGTTAGCCAAAAGGAAGTTTTGTCACCTGATTCCCTTTTCCTAATGTTGTGTTATTGCCCAGAGACCCACCTCAGGCAGGAATGGTCCTGTTCCTCCACACACAAGCGTGCCTGCAGGGACTCCCTGTGTCCCAGGACTGCACTGCCATATAGCAATAGCCCATGGAAATGGCAGTACACAGATGTGTGTGGAGCTCCGGTTCAGCACCAGCATGCTGAACCACCTTCAGTTTGCCATTGCCCAAAGTAGAGCCAAGCCCAACTACCCTTCTTTACACAGCTGAAAATAATTCAGGGATGAATAAACTGATCACTGGCTGTGAGGTGGGATGCTGTGCCCATAGTATCCATAACGTTGTCTCGTGCTGAAACTGCAACACCACTGTTATGGACAATGTGGGAAGATTAGGGTGAAACTTTAAGGAAAAATTAACTGAAGCACTGTATCCTGTGAAGCTGTTTACTTCCCGTCATTAATGCTTTAGCTGAAATATTTGTTTGAAAATTAAAACATGATTATTGACAGCTGTGGATGCCTTCAATCTCATTCACCCACTTTGAGGCTTTGTAGTGGGCTTCTCAGAGGAGGTGCAAGCACAGGATTTCTGCAGCAATTACAAAGACTGGTAGATTCCTCTTCTTAACAATAGCACTGGAAATTCAAACAGTATCTGGACAATTGCAGCACTTCTTAGATGGTTAAAATTTAATATCTTATGCTGCCATTTGTGGTATGGTACTGATAGCCATAGTTATACTTCTGCCATGTATTATTGTTTAATTATATCGTTACAAACCAGCCAAAATAAGCAGTAGGATGGATGTAGAATTGATTCTTGATTTAGATAGATTAAGGGCTGGAGAAAAGGGATAAGGTTGGTGCTCAATTTCTTCTAAAGAAATCCGGATGCTCACAAACTAAGGGGCAGAGACTTCAAAATGACAATTCAAGTGAGTTAAATGACACTACTATGAAAAGCTGTCAGAATACTAGATTTCTAAAGTTATATCTTGCTTCTTGCCTGTCAAGTGTATTTCAAACTTCAGATTTTTTTGCATAGCTAAGTACAGTGGTCTGGATGTATAAGTAGGATTTATTATGTAATATACCAACTATACAAGACAAAATGGTGCTCAGTTCTTCTGAACTGAAAAACAAAGTATGTTTTTCTTCCATATCATCACTTAAGTCTTCATTTCTAAGTTTTATTAACAGGAGAAAGGAGAAAACACATTGTTTTGGAGGCTGGATTAAGAAAAGGTGGTTCCATTTCCTGGAATATGCGTTAGGTTGAGATATATATTTAGAAAGGCAAAAAAAAATTTATTTTTGCTAAGAACAGTGTAGTACATGCAATGCCACCTGCAGAGAGGAAGGTTTATAATGATCACATTAAAAGGAATCTCAAATATGGCTTGGAAATCCCACAACCCCACATAGGACTGAAATTTTAATGTAGCCGAAGGAATACCCTAACCTCTGTAAGCTCTCTTTCTTGTAGTTTTCCCTTTCTGTGCCTTTAATTGCTGCATCATGCCACAGCCTCAGTGTGGCATAGTAGAAGCCCATGTGCAGGAAAGAAGGTGCAGCAAAGCTGATGAGGGATCACTCTCCCGTCTGTCACATCACAGATGCATGCTCTAACCTTTAACTTTTCAAATTGCAGGTGGGCAACTACTAAGTTAGGGATTACCTAAATGCAGAACTCAGGTTGCCTAGAGAGCTTTGAAAATGAATAAGGAGGTGGGTGGCCAACTTCCTATGAGCTGAGTGGGAAGTGGACTAGGACTTGAGTAGTTTGAATAAGAGCATCCCCTTTTGCCTCATCCTGCTTGTTATACAAATATCATTCCTTAGACGTGACCTAGAGGCCCTACAGCATCGTTACTGCATACACTATCACCTTAAACTTTCTGACCCAAAAGATTTCTTCCAAGACCCTCAGCTGCCCTGACTGCCTTGCTGAGGGAATTACTCCTGCTTTGGTTAGTGCCCGGGGCAGAGCTAATGAGCAATGTCTGCCCCATGGTGACAGCAGATCCTCTGTGGCTTAATGCAAATTTTCAACACTTGCTAATAGGACAAGTCACAAGGGAAGTTGTGCTCTTACAGAAGAAAAAATTATCTGATTTTATTCAAACCTTTCCATTTTAAACAGGAATATGTGACACCAGAGACTCAGGAATAGGGAATTTGACATGGACTTTATTTCTTTCAAATAAAATAGCAACTGCAGGAAACATACACTTGCTGAGGTCCAGAGCCACCTGCGAGTCCTTCAGAGCACACACGTGTTTGTGCTGTGCGAAATAAGTATCACTATGTTCATCTTTTCTGAGCTCAGGTTTTAAACGATGCTTCTCAAGGCCAATTACTCTGTCAACAAACATAAGAAAGTACAATTTTCAAGTTGGTTGAAGTTGAGATAATGTACCTAATGGAGTGGACCACTTACATATGAAGCTTAACAACCTGGCCTACAGTGCTATGGTTTATAAAATGTGAAAAAAGTGCCAGCTCTTTAGAAGCTGTGCTAGCTGCCAACATGAGTGCACCCTTGCTGTCCGTTGAAATCCATCCCTGAACTGTTCTGAGGGTGCCCTAGAGAAAAGCAACTTTTTTTTCAATGTGTGAACTACACTTAACATGTATCTCAATCATTTTCTTCAGAGTATAAAACTAATAACTTCTTCTTTTCTAAAACAGTTATAATTTTTGAAGTGAAATTTTCAAAACATAGTTTGGTCTATTGGCATATTTCAGCTAAGAGTTATTTTTTCTTCTATAATTAGTTATTTGTTTTTTTTTCTTTTCTGGTCCCAGTGTGACTAGAGGTTCATGTTGGTCTTTTTAATAATGGGATTTGGACTGCAAAACATGGAAAAATAAATTGGATTTATATATAGTGTACACATATATGTATATAAATATATACACATATCTGTTATATTTGATATCAAGCAGAGAGACATGACCAAACAAATCCAGAGATTGTAAAAGATTGGAAAAACCCTCCACAACAACATTAGCAGAGAGATTACATTAGCATAAGGGAGAGAACTTGATAAATAATGGTCAAAAAGGCAGAACTGAATTTTTTTGAGAGCACATACAAATATTTGTTCGTGTCTCCGGGGCTTTGAGTACAGAACTTCAAAGCAGCCAGGCTGACAGTAACTGATAGTGGAGAAGGCAGGTAAACTGAGGGATAAAAACATGGAAACAAGTAGGGAACTGGTGGTGGTTTAGCTGGCAAAAGCTGAGGGATGTTTATATGATGTTCTCAAACCAGGGTCCCTGTGCAAGGCTTGGGGGATGGTTGTTGGAAGAAGGGGCGTTGACAGCCAAGTTTATTAGTAAACTCTTTCATGATCACTCAAGTACACGTGGGTTTTGGAAACTCTTTCAAAGCATGCAGTCTGATACTGGTAAATCATCAAAGGAGAGTTGCTGTATGCAGTAAGACTCAAAAGCAAATCTTCATCCTGCAGATTTCATTCCTCCTCCGGGAGGGCAGAGCATATGACAGGAGAAGCCTTTCAGGGACTGTGTGCTTCTTTCTCTAGGGATGGTTTAACATGTTTCTTTCATCCTAAATGGCTGAACAAATAAAACTGTGTATAGGAAAACCAACCTCCCACATAAAGGCAATGAACCATGAAGAGAAACCTTACTCCTTCAGATTTATTGAGGATCAAATGTAGATATCTTTCTTTATGTCAGATAATGCCTTTCCATTCTCTCTGAGCAGTCATGATAGAATAAGTGTTTCCAAATAGAAGTCACAGTGCCAAGCATGGCAACACTGTCAGTAACCTGATTGAATCTGGCTCTCATACATTTAAATATAACATGGTTTGGAAGCACTTACTTGATTTAAAGAACAAAACATTTCTGTGGAGGTAAATGGTGAGATTAAACTAACCATCAATGATAGAAAAGATAGCACAGATTTTTGCATTTCCCTCCTTTTTACATTTCACATTATTCACTGTTTTTCACATTTCTTTTCCATTTTTAAGAGTACGCATATGAATGTACAATGGATTGCTTTATAGTGTTTTGCTGTATGAGTATTTTAAGAACTTAAAAAATAGATATGCTACTGTACCCTGCTGCATTTTCTGAGCTGTCTCTAACACTTCTGGGAATTCATCTTGCACTTCTGTAAAAGAGATTTAGTGTTCCCACTGGGACCTCTGAGGAGAAGAGTGATCACATTTTAAAGCAGATTCTTCACACAGTGAATAAAGCCCTAAGGAACTGCAGAGCCAATAAAAGGATCTCCTACTTCCCCTTTGCAATGAGAGGCAGTGATATTTTGTCTGGTGTCACATCCAAGGCAAAATTATGCTGCAACAGTGTATTATCATAAAATAATTGAGTTTGCCAAATTTGTTTTGTAAGTGCAATTTTCCCCAAGTTTCCTAATTTGTTTTTCTCTCCTGTACATAGAAATTGAAGTACAGCATTATTAGAGCATAAACTGTTACTGTTTGGTGGGTATCAAGACAGCTTACATGCAGCAAAGATTGAAGTAGCCTGACAGCTTTGCTCCTGCTTTCTGGTTATGCTATATATTCTGGCGTTAAAGGTTCAGTAAAGGGAGAACTGCCATTAAAGATTCATTGGTACACCTAAGTAGGGGTGCCTTGGTGCCACCTTTGGGGGAGTTGCAGCAACTCCTCCTCTATTACTGAAGATGTCACAGGTGCGGAAGCAGGTAGGAACATCCTGTCCTGCACTGCAGCCTTGCTATCTGAATTCCCCTACGGCTCTTGTTGTGTGTAGACAGACATTTTCTCTCCTGTCTGGTTTTGTAGTGCTCCCCAGTGCTGTTCAATAGCTGTGAGGTTTCATGTTAGAGATGGTTAATGTGAGTGGATCTTAATAAGGTGAAGTGATAAGTACCTATGTATTAACCTGCTGTTATTGAAAGTATTATTGTTCCAGTGGATTAAAAAATGTTATACTTGCAAACTGGGAAGTTATGTGGGCCTTAGTTATAGGGTAATCTGGCAGTAAAAAAAGGAGAAGAGGTGTCCGTGCTGGGCAAATGCCATAGGGGATGAGACCAGGAGCTGCCCAGCGCGCATAAGGATGTCAGTGAAACAGGAATTTTGGAAAAGACAGAACAACAGGCCGGGCTGTGAGTCCCAGAGCCTCATCCACCCTCTGGGAGCTGAGCTACAGCTCAGCTAGGCTTTTGGTACAGTGAAGGTGGCTCAGAAGAGACACAAAAGAAAGACTGGAAAATATTAAGGGGAGAGATTTGATTAATTCAGTCCATTCAGAGTAATTTTTGCCTAGACTCAAAAACTATGGAAATTCATAGTCTAAACGTAGGAGGTGTTACTAAGATTCTGTGGAAGCTTGCAGTATCATTCAAAGAGGAAAAAAAGAAAAAAGGAATTTCTTTTCTGTAACCACTATTGTACCTGGTATATGCTGGAAGGGAGAAGCCGTAGAGAGAAGAGATGAAAGCCTACCTAAGGGCTATCTGTAAATAGAGACCTTGACAGCGGGAAGTAAATGGTGCGGAAATCTTTGGTCTAGCAGGGATGGACAAGATCCAAGAGCAAGTGATCAAGGTAAATGCAGACTAGATCTTGGACACATCTTTTGAACAGTGAAAACATTCAGATATGGGTATAGTTTGTGGTAGCTGTGGATTTACTATCACTGGAAATTTAAAAGTCAAAACTGGATTTTTTTCCTTCAAAATTAAAACTATTGCAGATGTGATATTGTATTTTTACACAGTATTATCCACTTGGTACAGATACATTTATTCAGCTCTTGCTGGAACCTTTGTATTTCTTTTTGGGAATCTTATATACTTAAAAAATGAGTCACTTTTTCTAATTACTTGTAATTAATACTTCTGGTAAATGAATGGCATGTCTGATTATTTTTTGTTTCTTTGCTTGCTTCTTTTTCCAGAAATGTTTAGGAGAGATGTAATGCATTCATTAGCAAGAAGTTAACATTCATTTAACATAATTACCATCCTTTTTCTTAAGTGGAAAGATTCCCTTTTCAGACCAGAAAGCTGTCATTTGATGAGCAGATCACAACATGGGAAAACTGACTTTGGTGAGGCAAGAGAAGGGTGCTGAGAATTGCATGAGGAGGGGGATGCCAGAGTTTAGCATCAAGTAGGGAGAAAACTATAAGCAAATAAATTCCTTCTCTTAAAGTGTCAAAGGAATATTCATCCAGTAAAATTATTCCCTTTCTCTAAGAGAAAAAGGAAAAATCATAGTTTTGGTTCCTGAATTATTGCTGCATTCCATGACAAGAGCAATTGTTGCTTCCCAAAAGGCTTTATGGCTACATAGGATTCCCATCGTGCAGGGAGTGTTTTGGCTTCATTTGTTAATTCTCATAAGTTGCCAACTGGCAATTTCCTCAGAAGTCTGTTTGGTTTTTCTAAGGTGGACTTGATCATCTATTTGAAAGCTAAACAAAGTCAGAAAGCCTAGGCACCATTCAAATCACTCTTAAAAGTTGAACTGGGTTACAGACTTTGTACATGCAGGTTGGTGTTACTCACTGCTGCTGCTAATTCATCCAGGATACAGTTAATCAGTTGTCTTTTCCACTGTATCTGGT
This sequence comes from Coracias cyanogaster, assembly GCA_033124195.1. Taxonomy (NCBI): domain Eukaryota; kingdom Metazoa; phylum Chordata; class Aves; order Coraciiformes; family Coraciidae; genus Coracias; species Coracias cyanogaster. The sequence goes on along the minus strand of JAVSBS010003906.1, from coordinate 62,689 downwards.
AAGTCCCTACATGTTTGCTTTTAAAGGTAGATCCAATGTCCAGAGGTTAAAGAAAGGCAGGAATACAGTGCTTGTCTTTAGAAAACGTGGGTCATGGCCCCTTCACAGTGATGGTCGTGAAGTGGAGGATAATGTTCCTGAATTGAAAAAGGGGTTGGAGCAGATAAGCCAACAGGACAGGGATATGCCCATTCAGGTTTCATCCTTCCCTAGTGCTGGAGATTTTTACTGAAAACGATGAGGCACGAATAATTGAGCTGAGTCCCTATTTCATCACATCCATCTTAATACCCTTTCATAAAGTTTGTTGCATTCATTTTCAACACCCTTTCCTAGGGTAAATAAAGATTTCATGTTTGTTAAAGTTGTCCTGAACTGTATCTCTTATTGTTACCTTTGTTCAGTTCAGGGCTGACTGAAGAAACATGCTTATTGCAAGTGGAGGACAAAATGTAGCAGGAAGTAAAGGCTGAGCAAGGCCTATCAACCCACGCTGCAGTGACAAATTTGTTGCATGTATATCTAGCCTTTCAAAAAGCTGAGAGTTTTAAGAGGGGGAAATTGGCTTCCTGGAACTGCTGAGATCAGGAATAGAAATAATTCTAATTACATTCTAAATGATAGCATTATAAGACTTGCATGGGTGCCCTTTGGTTCATTTCCTTGCTATTTTTTTCACCATTTACTGCTAGCCTTGTATAGCCCTGTAGCAGGCACAGTTCTTAAAAAAAAAAAAAAAAAAGAGGATAAAGCTTTTTTCTTTTCTCTATCTATCAGCTAAACTTCCCATAGAAGCTGAACAACATCCTCTTTATCAAGATTATGGGTTCCACATCATGGCATGCTATTTCTTTCCTTTAGTGCATGCCAGCAAGCTGAACTAAGAATGATGAAAGTAGAGAATAAGGCGTGTATAGGGCCATACTTAACTTACATTAAGAGAATTTATTTGCATGACTAAGGCAAATGGGGTATAACTTGATGCATATCTGTGTTTCAAAAGGTGACATGTGTAACATTCTGCCTTCTACTTGAAGAAATTGTTATTATTCCTAGATAGCTGAAGGAAAGAAAATGTCTGACAGTCTTTTGAGCCACTTTAGAATAAAGGTGGAGCCCAGCTCTGGATCTTACCCATAGTGTAACCTTGACTTTCATTGACTGGGAAGCGTAGTTCTAAACCTAGCTGTTGTAGAAATACCGCTTGATAGGCCTGTGCATTATTCATCCTAAATACATACTACTTATTCATGAGAAAGTTTTTATGGAAAAAGCCACTGAGAAACAAAACACTTTCTGCTAGCAGCCTGAGTGGTTTTTAGTTCCCATTGAGTACGGCAAGCAGCATCCTGTGAAATCAAGCACTGTGTTTGGTTCTAGTACCTTGAATCACTCAAGCTTCAACATGAAAAGCAGCAGTAGGACAAGTTGTGGCTTGGCAGGTTTGGGTTAGATATTAGGAAACACTTGCCAGGAGAGCACTGTACTACCAGAACAGTTTATCCAGAGAAGTTATGGGTTATCCATCCATGGACATTTTTAAGTCTAGGATAAGCAAAGGCAAGGCTGATCTGACCTGCTGGTGCTGATAGTCCTGTTGTGAGCAGGAGGTTGGACTAGATGATCTCCAGAGATTGTCTGAATCAACATTTCTATGATTCTCTGGCTTGATGCCAGAGATGCATCATTTCTATGATGCTCTTGTTTTCACTACATGCTCTTTCTCAAAGATCAAAGTATAAGCTATTATTTTTATAGGAAACGTAAACCAAACTCAACATACATTTTAGTTTGATCAGTTGCCAACTTTTAAAATAGTGAATATAAGGTTTATTCTCTTGGATCACTGAAGAACAGTACAACTGTTATTTCAGTGAAGCAATAGGCAGAATGGTTTTAATTTCAATCCAGTTGTTGTTACAATGAAATTCAAAAGGCAATGTGGCCATAATAAGGAGCTAAAAACCTGTGGTTCAATAGTCAGTATTGATTTCTCTTTTATTGATTTCAAGGAAACTGAGATTTCATTCTCTGGCATGAAGATCCTCACAAGGACTTTCCAGCAATTAATTTCCTTTTAAGTCCTTCTCTGATGGCTCAAATGGTATTTTTAAATTAATTATACTGGTTCTTTGTGCAAAGATGATTTTTTTTTTCCATTTATAATAGATTTAAAGCAGTATAGACTTCTTGCATGTTCAGGTGCAAAACTCTGGTTTGCTAAAAGAAAATGAGTCTTTTATTACCAGGACAGGTCAATTAAACTCATGTAACTCTAATAAGCTTTCTCACAGTTATAACATTCTTTACCTGCTGTGAGGAATTATTAAAAAAATATTATTGTACGCTATCTTGAAAAACTTCAAAGTCTGAGGTGTAGAAGCACAGTCCCCACTGATCAGCGTAGCAAATATTCATCCCTGTACTAACTGTGTTTTGGAAAATAATATTTAATCCATATAGTGAAAAGTCAGGACAGATGGATAACAGTGAAACTACATTTCATTTGAACTACAGTGTTCTAGAGGCTGAAAGTTTCCTGATATTTAATGGAGCTGATGCCACCAGTCTCAGCATTACTTGTATTTGAATTGTTTTCTCTGATTGAATGCAAACATTCCCTAGATATTTCTCCAGTCTTCTTTGGGTACCTCTTTTGAGTTTTTCTGAGAAGTGTTTCATCGCATTTCTTAAAAAAACACCCAAAATATTCTACCTTCCAGTCAGTCATGTTTTCATGAGTACATTAAAAAATCAACAAAAAGACTTAAAATGTATAACCAATGAAAGATAGAAATTGATGTGAATCAAAAGCCGAGGACTGTAAAGAACATGTCAGGGGAACAGAAAGCAGGAGCAGAACTGATTTTGCTTTGCTTGGCAGTTGGTGGTGGTGCTTTCTGCAGGGAAAGGGGAGTTGTTTATTCGTTTTGTTTCAAGAGAGAAATCAGAAAAGTAGAAGGATTCTGAGAGAAATCCAAGTGGTGTATTGTATGCAATGATTAAATACTTTCTGTTCCAGCAGCAGTTAAGGAAGATGTAAAACCAAAGTTGGATACCTGTAAATGACCAAGCTAATGCAATCTAGATCTAGAAGAGTGGTCTGTACTGTTAATGCTACACTGTGGATGTTCCAGAGAAGAGGAAGTAAGCTAGTGTTGTCTTGGTTTATTGAATGCCAAACATTTGATTAAAATATTAATTGTCCTATCACTATTCAATTTATCTGAAACTGCAACAGATCTGGGATCTGATTAATCAAGTATTAAGGAAAGGTTACAATAGATCTAATCTATGTGAATTTATGATAAATACCTTTTGTCAGAATAGCTGCATGCCTTTAAGGAGGTTGCTAGTTTAGGGACAGTCTCGAAGTTCTGTGTTTCAACTCCTTGCAATCTTTTCAACTTGGTATTACTTGATTAAGGAAGTGGAATGATCCAAAGTCAACAACATCACTCATCAGTTGGTTTTAAAACTCACTTAGTGGCAATTTCTAAATCCAAATGTGTTTCTTGAACAAATAAGGTGTTGAATTGTATGCTATTCTACATTATTATCAGTGGATGTGGAAGAAATAAGAAAATCATTCCACATAGTTTGTGGATGGCACAAAGTTAAAGGAAGTAATAATAATTAAAAACCCAAGCTGCTGTACAAAGTGGTCTGCCCTCATTGCTGTGGATAAAATGCAAGAAAGCAGTATAAGTTTGTATGAGACCAAGTGAAAGGACTATATATACAAATAAATACTGTAGACCATGCTGATAGGATTGTTGGTTCTATCCTAGGAAGTAGTAACAGGAAGAGTTGAAACATTGCATGGGGAATTGGCAGAGTATGGCCTCCCTCTATGAGTGTGTAGTGCAAAAGGGATAATGAGATTTTTTAACATGTGAACAAGGGAATACTGAAGAGAGAGACCACATTAGCACACTTCCTGGTTATGGTGTGACTGATTTTGGGACACTGTGTCCTATTCTATTGTTCAAGATTGAAGAATGGTGATAAACTAGAGAAGTTTAAGAGAAGAGCCACAAGAGTGCTAAAAGGAAGAATGCTGTTTAGTGAAAGGCTGAAGAAACTTGACTTGTTTAAAGAAAAATAAGACTAGAGGGTGACTTGGTAGAGTTTTTTATGTTAAGCAAAAATTGATAATAGATCCTCATGAAGGAGTGGTATAGTGAAAGTTGAGGCTAGAAAAAATTCCTTTTAGAAATAATAGACACAAGGCTTTAATAATTGGGTAGTTAATCTCTGGAGCAACTTGTCTTCATTGCTGGGCATTCATAGAACAATATTGAATGCCTTTATAAACTATGTATTCTTCTGACACAGGAATTAATTCTAAAAAGTCTCATGGCCTGTGTTATGCTGGATGTCACACTAAATGGTCATGTGGGTCCTTGCTGACATTTTAGCTTATTATATATATGTTCTTCTGTTGAATTTACACACAGCTCAAACTAGTCAAATGCACAAAAAAAAAAAAAAGGGCCTGTAGTAGCTGTATTCATTTCATTTTTCTTTTCATACATGTTAGCTGTAATTGTAACAGACAGCTCCGCAGGAAAAACCTTTGTTTGCAAAAAAAAGTGTTCTGTTGTAGCTTCCTAACCAGAAGAAGTTTAGCCAGGATCCCAGGTCCCTTATAAAGCCCTTCTCAGGAACAGATTTCCCTTCAATGTATTTTGAGCTATATTTTGCATTTTTTCAGCTAAACTCAAAGTTTATAGCTCGATTTTTTTTATTTTTCCTGTTTTAACTCATTTTCATATAATAGATAGCTGACAAAAACTATACTATGACCTGGTGGAAAAAGGTGAAACTACAAAAATTCACACTAGAAATAAAGTTCAAATAAGCATTTCTTCAAACAACTTAATTAGGAATTTGATGGATTCCCATGCCCTGCAGTCAAACAAAACTGGATGTCTTTCTGAAAGAGGCTTTTGTGCAAGAAGTGATGATTTTGATCATGGAGTTGCTCCATGGAGTGTTTTGGTGTGTGTTATACCTGGGGTTAGATTGTGTGAATGGATTGACTCCATTTTAATTTTAATATCATGACATGAAAAGTATCAAGCTGTGTATTTTTCTAAATACCCTGTGCTGTTCAGGTTACCTGTTTGATGTGAAGCTGCCTAAATCCTAGAACTGGGATCAAAAGAATTTTGTCAGAAAAAAATTAAGAAATTCAAACAGGCAAATACTAGGCTTCTTAAGGAAGCAACATAAAGGAATTAGGAAAAAAATCATTTAAGAATATTTTGGAGGTTGCATTCTGTCTTGTAGACATCTATGCTGTGACAGTTTACTCCACAAAAGTAATTTTAGGATTAAGTATTACATTGAACGTTGAAATTTCTAAGATAGTAAGTGCAGGAATAGAGTTTGAGAGGACACACTAGCAAGTAGTATTAGATGTGGAGTTAGCAGATGTATGAAGAAGTTTCCTCTCTGGGAGTTTCTTCTCAAATTATGACCCTTGCATACTTTGGGTATAAAATTACACCTGATGTTTGTTTGCTTGATAGTGAAACAAAAAAGTACTTAACCTGGCCATCTGCATTGTCATTTTCTCCAGGGAACTCTCAATGACAAGAAAAATGTTTGGCTGCTGAGGCTTTCAAGCCTAACTCAGATTTTGCTTTAAAGAATCTGATTTCCTCTGTGTCCTTTTTCAACTGGTCAAAGTAAGAAATAGAGACATAGCACCAGCTTCATCTCTAGTGAGACTGGACATGCTGTCATTTAATTTTGTAAACATAATTTTCTGCTGTGAGTTACATTCTGACCTCAGTACCTGTATATTTTTAAGAAAAAAATTACCTATAAAGCCCTACGTGTAGAGATCACTATTGTATTTTATTATATTGTAACTATATAATTGTCTGCAGAACAAGTTCACCAAAGTAGAGGTTTGCTTTTAAAACAGACATTCTGAACTGTATTCAACTCCTGGCCTGAAACTCCAGGAGGGTGACAGAAGAGATTAAAAGAATATATAATATAGGAGTCTTATGCTGAACAGGCATGGTTTTTAAATGTCTGATGAGTTTCATCCAGTTTCTTCAGCACTAGTTCTTCAGTGGGAGAATGGGATTGTGAGCCTCAGCCTAAGCTGTGTCAGCAAAACCTTAGAAGAAGGAAAGCACAAAGCTTCAGGAAACTGAAAATCAATATAACCAGGCAATGAAAGCATTTTTACTACAAAGAACCAAAAGCTGTCACACAACAGAAGGTTCACTGAAAATGGAAACAAGGAAAGTTTAAGGCTTTAGCTCTTGCAAGAAAATGGTGAAAAATAAACCACAGTTACAAAGAGACAATATAATACACTTTTCTTTGAAGGGTGAGAAGGTCTTTCCCACAAGGAGTTGGGAGGGGTGGAACCACCAACACTGGTGGGCATCTTCCACTGTTTTTTCTCGTGGTAACTCTATTTTTGTGTTGCCTCAGTTTCTATTGTTTCCTATGTAAAGGAAGGCTTTCTGATAGGTGCGGGTTTAATATATGAGATTTTATGACCTGAACAGACACAGTGGTAATTACTGGAGAGTATATTGAGGCAGAGAGACCTGAAGATATCCATGCTAGGTCTGTGATCAAGGTGGGAATAGACTTTGAGGAAAAAATCCCTTAGTTAAAGACCTCTGCCCGCTTTTCCTGATCCCCACTGCATGGGTAAGACCTTTGGACCAAGGACCATAATTTGCATCCCACAAGCCAGGCTGGACTACTGGAGTGCTTCTTCTGTCTAGCCTTGCAAAAATAATCAAATACAACAGAATGCCTAACATGCTCACCAGACAATGAGAAGCTGCAGGGTTGCTCTTTTTTTTAACTGCTTGACACTGCTATGACAGAACCTCATCAGGTAATGTGGCCTTAGCATGGTTGCTGCCTCACCTTCCAAGTTTCCATTGTTGGACACAGGCGAAGAGGGAGGGTAGAAGTGTCTCAAGGTGAGACTTCTTTGCTCCTATTGTTGTATGAGGCTTGCTAGTGTTCCCTCACATCCATCTGCAACAACGTCTCCTTCATTCCTATGGTGGGTTGACTTTGGCAGGCTGCCAGATGCCCACCAAGCTGCACTCTTGAAAGTAAGAAATTCATGGGTCAAGATAAAGGTAGTTTTTCCCAGCCACACCCAGTATGACCATGAAGGACCTTGCAGACAGGTTGTTCTCCTGTTAACAATTTCTTCCCCTTTGCAACACAGTGCTAATTCCCAGCCATTCTCACTTCCAGACACTTCTAAAATACATCAGTGAACCCTCCCAACTGGCTATTCCAGGAGTGCCCTAAACATCCGTTAGACTAACCCAAAGGTTAAGCAAGCAATTAAGCTAATATTAAGCAAGCAATTACTTTGATGTTTCTTATTGATTTGATCACTCACTTTGCTCACTCAGCGGCCCCTCAGCACCCCAGGCAGTCCCATCTCCATGTTGAGTTTATATGTTTATTGTTGTGTAAATCTCATGATCCTCATTTGCTCAGAATGTCATTTGTACAGAATTGTAAAAGCATTGACCTTTGTGTAATGTTTGTGCAGAAATGAATATTATTGTTATTATTTTTTCCCTCTCAAAGTCTTGTTTGAGGAAAAAATGAAGTTTAGACTCCCATAAGTAGTTTGTTCCACAGTATAAATTATGATCTCTGATATGAAAAAAAATTGTCCATTCTGCCACTAACGCCCTTCCTTGAACTGAAATACTCTTCTTGAAGGATTGGTTTCTGAAGCCACAGCTCTTGAACTGTTTTAAACTAGAAGAGGATAAATTGATGATATAATGAGTCTTCCTAATCTCTAATTTCCATAGTTTGATGAATTTCTGTATAGTGTGTTTCATTAATATTATATAAGCAAATGATTTGCAGGCAAATTAAGTGGTTGACACAGGTACTAAATAATAAAAGCATATAAATTATATTCAAGCACACAATTAATTACAAGATTAATCTCTCTTATCTGGTCCCATGATATGTCTCAAGTATGCCTGCATGTACATAATCATGTTAGTTGAGCATGGAAATATTTCTATGTACACCTTATTATGATACTGGTGATATTCTCTACCTCACATAGTTATACAGTGCAGACAGGTGAAGTATGATACTTCCCAACAGTGTAAACTAGCAAAACATAGTAGCTGGTTCCCAGATTGCCCTCATGTTTGAAGAGCCATATGCTACCTACCTTTGCATGGTAAGGTACATGCAGTAAGGAAGTGTAACAGCAATGTAGCATGATTTGGTAGCCATTGATATCATTGACTGCTACTGTTTTGTTCAGATAATTTCCCCTGTGAAGCCCTCTGATGTCTGTCCAAGCACTTGGCCCTACTGATCAGGCTGGCCCTCGGGAATCCCGGTACCTGGAGGTAAAATAGAAAGTCTGGAGGAAAGAAGACTTTCCCCTGGTCAAGCAGGGTCTGGTTAGAGTTCACTTAAGCAAGCTGGACACCCACAAATTCATGGGCCCCGATGGGATGCACACACAGGTGCTGAGGGGAGCTATCTGATGTTATTGCTAAGCAACCCTCTATCATCTTTGAAAGGTCATGGAGAACAGGAGAGGTCCCTGAGGACTGGAGGAAGGTCAGTGTCACTCCAGTCTTCAAAAAGAAGAACCCAGGAAATTACAGGCCAGTCAGCATCACCTCCCTGCCCGGAAAGGTGATGGAACAGCTCATGCTGGAGATCATCTCTAAGCATGTGGAGGAAAAAAAGGTTATCAGGAGTGGTCAACATGGATTCACCAAGGGGAAATCATGCTTGACAAATCTTATAGCCTTCTAGATGGTGTGACTAGCTGGGTAGATGTGAGGAGAGCAGTGGATATTGTCTGCCTTAACTTCAGCAAGGCTTTTGACCCTGTCTCCCATAGTTAAGCTTAGGAAGTGTCGGTTACATGAGTGACCAGTGAGGTGCATTGAGAACTAGCTGAACAGAGCTCAGAGTGTTGTGATCAGAGGTGCAGAGTCTTGTTGGAGGCCTGTAGCTAGTGGTGTGCCCCAGGGACCAGTACTGGGTCAAGTCTTGTTCAATATCTTCATTAATGACCTGATGAAGGGACAGAGTGCACCTCAGCAAGTTTGCTGATGATACAAAACTGGGAGGAGTGGCTGACACACCAGAAGGCTGTGTTGCCATTCAGCAAGACCTGGACAGGCTGGAGAGCTGGGCAGAAGGGAATCTAATAAAGTTCAACAAGGGCAAGTGTAGGATTCTGCACCTGGGGAGGAATAACCCCATGCATCAGTACAGGTTAGGGGTTGACCTGCTGGAAAACAGGTCTGTGGTCAGGGACATTGGATTAGTGATGGATAACAAGATAACCCTGACCCAGCAGTGTGCTTTTGTGGCGCACAGAACGCCAGTCGTATCTTGGGGTGCATTAAGAAAAGTATGGCCGGCAGGTCAAGGGAGGTTCTTGTCCCCCTCTACTCTGCCCTAGTGAGGCCACACCTGGAGCACTGTGTCCAGTTCTGGGCTCCCCAGCTCAAGAGAGACAGGGAACTATTCGAGAGAGTCCAACGGAGGGCTACAAAGATGATTAGGGGACTGGAGCATCTCTTATGAGGAAAGGCTGAGAGACCTGGGTATGTTTAGCCTGGAGAAGAGAAGGCTGAGAAGGGGTGTGATTAATGTTTATAAATATTTAAAGGATGGGGGTCAAGAGGATGGGGCCAATCTCTTTTCAGTGGTGCCCAGTGATAGGACAAGGGGCAACAGACACAAACAGAAACACAGGAAGTTCCATCTGAACATATTGAAAAACTTTTCACTTTGAGGATGCAAAAACACTGGAACAGACTGCCCAGAGAGGTTCTGGAGTCTTCTGCTGAGACTTCCAAATGCTCCTGGATGCATTCCTCAGGGACCTGCTCTTGGTGAACCTGCTTTGGCAGGGGGGTTGGACTAGGTGGTCTCCAGAGGTACATTCCAACCTCTACCATTCTGTGACTCTCTAGTTTTGTGATTAGACTTAGGGAACAATAGTAAAATAGACACAATGAGAAGAACATCCTCCTCATTAATTTCATATAGAGCTGAACATTTTAAGGGCCACTGTCATGCCAAATTTGGTTTTTATGGGTAAAGATTTTTTTGCAGCTGCAAACAGTCTTTTTTGATGGCCTTTCCATCTGTCTTCCTAAGAAAATAAATCTTCTTTATAAAGAACAGAATCTGAAAGAGCAGATGTCTCATTGGTAAATCATATTCATTATATTTCATAACTCTAAACAACTTTTCAGTCTTGATCTGGATTTCCCTGCTGCTGCTTGGGCAAGCCACTGGGATGTTTTGACCCACAGCCAAATTTCTATGTGGGGAACTGAGAGGTCAGTGTTGTGACCTTAGAAAAGCATGGTCCCAAGTCACAAGGAGCCCCACCTCGGCCTCTGGTCACTGGCAGTGGGAATATCCAGATGAACTATACACCTACTTAACTGAGATATAAACTTGGATCCGTGTGTTCAAACTGGGCTTTATAAACAAAAGCATTTGACTTATACAGAGTAATTTAATTACAACTGAGTTAGATTTTAGTTTAGGCTGGAAGTAAACTACGGAAGGAAAGGAAAAGCTAATTTTTTTTTTTTTACATCTATGAAGTACTTAGGTTCTTTACAGCCACATATGGCCCTTGTCAGGTAATTTCTTCTACACTTAAACAGTGCATGTTGCTCAAAAGCAGCATGTAAGGTACTTATGATCATTTCTCAGTACAGCCTGCCTGGATATAATCCCTTAACCCATCGTGTATCTTGTATACAATGTGTATGCTATTTGATTCACTCAAGCAGCTTACCAGAGAATTTCTGCCTTTTCTCTGTTTCTCTTATTTCTTAATAGAGAAAAAAAAAATCTATGAAAAATGCATATTGTTACAGTGAAATCCTATTCTAACTTCAGTTCCAAAAGGCAAGGAAATGCTAAGTCTGAGATTTCATCCTTCAGTTGTAACTATAGCTGTAGAGGCCTTTCAGAGGGCTGATTTCTGGAGAGCAAATACTATTGAATAACACAGAAATTCTTTCTCTTCCTCTTCTTTTTAATGGTTTTAGTAGGTTTATGCATGTATTTTTGTAGCAGTAGCTGTGTAAAGCTTTAGAACAGTGTGTCTCAAATGTCATGCATGCACAGGAGATAATTTAATCCCTGATTTTTCCTCACACTTTTCATTTCAACTGTCAGACTGACCCGATGCTCTCTTCTCTTCAAGCACAGATCTAAACAGTGCTGGGAGGGGAAATAAAATAAACTTGCCAGCTGAAGGTTGTGACCACGTTTGTATATGTCTGGGAGGCAAAAGATCCTCTGCTGAAGAAAAAAGCAGATGGTCTGTGTGGAAGATCCTGCACCCCAATGGACTTTTTATTTCAGAAGCCATCATTTGGAGAGATGCCTGAGCTGGAATGGCATCCTCAGTGGCTGTCTTCACAGGAGATAAGCTTCTTCAGAGGGCAGTTTCAGCTTGTGCAGGCTGCTTTCTGGTCCGTGCACGTGAGTGTGAACCAGTACGAGTGCTGCCGGTGAAGCGCTATATGCAGAGCAACCCAGGAGATAATACAGGAGTGCTATTCTCCAGTGCTGGGGATGGGGAGGTTGGCACACATGAAGGGGAAGAACAGAGCTATCCCTCCTCCATCAGAAGAGTAGCATGGTGCTGATTAACTTCCCAGCATAAAGTGGGAAAGACTCATGAGGCTGATCTCATTTACTGCAGCCAGATGTAGATTCTGATCTGTGTTCTTCTGGTTCAGGATCTCATTTTGGCATACCATCACCCTGTGTATGGGAAGGAGATGGCGTATTGGCCACACACACTGAGGAGAACCTTTCTTCATAGGTTTCATTTTACTTTAAGTGAGTCATCATTCTAATCTTTTAGGTGATTGATGGCCGTGGTCATACATTTGGTACCATAGCAGGATCCTGTAGACCAGGAATTTCTTGATCCTGAGCTTCTAAAAATCAGTGGCTGACACCTTCCCAGATCACTCGCATTTGGTTTTTGTTTCAAACACCTTGCAAATTTAAACTCTACTAAAACCAGTGAAAATGAGATCAATGCCCTTATGTTTTTTCAGCTGAGCCTGTTCCATCATTGTGTGTCAGGTCTGTAGTAAATTTACAGTGTTGACAGAGGCAATCATGCTGCTTCACTGAATTGAAAGGAAGAGAGGAAGGGAAAGATTTATCTTGGAGCCTAATGATAGAGCAGTAAGCCAGAATCATCACACTCATACCTAAAAATCAAGAACGTTGTGTTGCAGATAGCTGGACTTTTCATTTAGCAGGAGGTGAATTCTATCCAGTTGTAATTTCTACTAAAAATATATTTTTTCTTTTTTTTTATATATATGGAATAGAAATTTAAATGCAGATGCAGAAGTTTGGACCTCCTGTGTAGTTTTGGCTGGATAATAGCCATCACTGATGTGTAGTGAGCAAAAAACAAAAGCAAGAAGAGGGAGAAGTACTTGCACTCCATGTCCCTTTGAGGAGGCTGGCTTTGCCCCTTTCACTGAGTGCTTCCTTTCCTACTGACCTGTGGTATCACAGAGGTAGAAAAGCAGAGAGGACCTGTGAAAGCAACTATGGGTTATCACTGTGTCAGTTCTGGGCACCCAACTTGAAATGCCTTAGAGGCACCCTGTTTTTAGAAAGGACAAGTAGCAAATGTAGAAGAAAACTCAACACCTTTCAAGTCCTATAAGCAGGGCTCTCAAAATCCATCCAGCTGGGCCAGGAAGGGCATAGCCTACTGAAATCCTTCATTGCTGCAGCCCTGCAGTAGTTCTCTTCCTAAACCAAGAATTCCCTATCTGCTGTGCCTTCAGAGTTTCTCCGGAGATGGAGCAGAAACTTCTCTTCCAGAAGGTGGTACCCAGCTCTGTGAAACAGCTGAACCCTTAAATTATTTGCCTAAGTGGCTTTGGTGGTCTTGTTCTGAGGACTCAAACTCATATATTCTACCTCCTGTGGTATATTAATCATCAGATTAGAGGTAGATCTGATGAGGGTTCCTTGTGTTCCTCCTTAATGAAGTTGTGCCACCATGAAACTAAGTATGCAGGCTTCATAGGCAAGAAGAGGATAGAGAAAGATGCACACCCAAAAGGGGAAAATCCCGGCTTCTGTGCACTACAGAACTGTTGGGAAAAAAATGCATAAAATTTTAATGTCCTTGCATTTGGCATAATATCCATGAGCAAGCAACTTTGAGTGTTACTCCTGCTTGAGGGGCTGCACAACAGGCAGCAGCAATACTAACCCACATGTGGGAAATGATGAAAAAAGGTCAAGGCCTTAAAGAGTCAGAGTGAGCCACAGGCACGCGAGCATCTCTGCTTTGAAGTAGCTGGAGATCTGGGGAAGTGTGCAGTGGCTTAGCGCCATCCTTGGTGAAATGCTAATTTGGGTATCCTTTGTCTTTCCATACCAGGGGTGCAGTTACGGCACCAATTTGCAGAGGCCAATTTAACAACTTTTTTTTTAAGGTTTCTTTGACATATTTTAAGCATGTAGACCATAGTTGGAATTTACTGTAAAGAAGATACAAATTTATAGGAGTTGCACGTGCCTACCTGGGGAGAAAACATTGCCCACTCAAGCAGGGATTTTTCAATACTTCTGCATTTCAATGTTATTGAAAACATCATTTATAATTTACAGAAAAGTTGAAAAAAATTAATAGTTGTGTTCTGAAGCTTTATATTGTTAGTTTTAGCCAGGCAAAAGATTTTGAAAAATCCGGGCAGATCAATTTGATTTTTA
>JAVSBS010003906.1:15026-45238 GCA_033124195.1 Coracias cyanogaster | reverse complement strand
CATTTTCCAGAACTACTGTAATTGTCAATATACAAGAGTTGGGAAATTTATTAGGTAAGATCTCATCTAAAGAAACTGCTCCAGAGATTGCCAAGACTTGCTGAGCAGAATTCTGCTTTGTTTTCTTCCAAAGCAAGCAATCTGTGCTGGTCCCTCAAGCTGTCACTTAAAAGCAGCAGAGCCTGAGTCAGCCACAGCTTTGAGGCAGATGTACCTAGACCTTGAATTTTAGTGAGCCTCCCAAAAGGCTCTTAAATTCAAGCCCAGTTGTATTTGAACAGAAATTAGAACCTTAACGCTTCTAAATACAAAAACCTCAAAGCATCTAGGAAAGCCAAAAGGTGAAGGATAAGAAATGCATACAGCTCTCCCCTTGCCCAATGTGTCATTCCAGTTGATGGTGACTGCGGGGCTTCACCAGCCCTTGGGAAGTACTGGTCATGTGGCCAGGTCTGGCTGTCCCATCCCTACTCCTCAGGGCCATCCCTAGGGCAATGTGTGAGCTGCAACTCTTGGCTTCACCTGGTGACTCTCTTCTGCCTGCCTGGGCCTTGCTGTCCTGACAGCCTTCTCCCTAGGACACCAAAGGAAAAAAAAACCCACTTACCTCCTTTGGGGCCCATCCAAGTCAGTGACTTGTTACAGAAACATCATGGATAACTGAGATCATGCAGATACAGCTGATACCCAGAGCTTCACTCTGCTGAGGAAATACCTGTAAGGTTTGGTCCAGAGCCGCAGTGCACATAAGAAGGCAATGAGGAGGTGGCAAGAGAGGGTGACGAGAGCAAGAAGGCACAGAGCTCCCCTCCTTTCCCTAGCTTAAGGCGTGAAGACTTTTAACTGCAGAGAGAAGGAATTAATTTTGTACTTCTGCCCCAACTGGAAGGGCTCAAAGCCTTGGTTTAAAAAAATTTTTAAAAGTCTTTTTTTACTTAGTTGGCATACAAGGCAGAAAATAGATGAGGAACTTGTGGGTAATGTTCTGCCCCTCTACTGCCTTTGCTTCAAAAAGTAGGCCTAGGGTGGCAAGGCCAGAAGATTTTCAGACCAGCCTGAAGATTTGAGATACATGGAGTCCACAGTGCTGTCCTCTTGTAAAGAGATTAAAGTGTTCAAATTTAGAATATAAAGAGCTGATCCTCTGAAGATACTGCAGAGAATTTGCATTTCTTTTGAGCATCAGTGGGAGCTTGAGGTACTCAGCAATTCACCATGTAGGAAATTCATCCTTTGTGCCCAAATCCAGTACAAAGCCTATACATCTTTCAGGTGCAGCTAAAGATTTTAAAATAATGACTCAGTAGGAATTAAGTGATAGATAGGCTTTGTGTTGTGTGGGTTTCATTCTATGATTTGTAGGTTAATACTGGAGTTATTAATATTTTAATGCAGTATGAGTTTAGCTGGGATTCAGGTTTTTGTATTTCACTGGTCAATGACACCTAAGTTCTAAAAATATTTTAGGTTGATTTGTTCTTCCTTGCCAGAAATATTTAAACAATCTTTTGTTCAGACCTTCAAGACCATTATATTTTCTTGAGACATCATTTAGAATGATTATGGAGAATGTACACTATGGGAGTAGTTGACTAATAGAATAAATGTAGTACATGTGCCAGTGAAATTATTACCAGTATATATGTGGGGGAACTTGGTTGCACTTTAGTGCTATGAATGTTTTATTGTAGGATATTGTGAGTACTTCTGAATGTTGCTGTAAAGCAGCATGCAGCAGCTGTGATGCATTCATTGAAGATACTTGCTGCAACCCTTACCTTATCAATAAGGCAGAGGGAAGGGTTGTATGTGCCAACTTGTAGAATTTCTCCCCTGTGTAACAAACATGTCAATAATGAGAAAATAAGAAAAAAATAGTGTAGAAACTTGTTCTCTAGATGCAATCTATTTCAGAGCAATGCAGGACTGAAAGGAGGCTTCGTATGCCTAATACCGATTAGAAAATCTGCAGCTTAAGCTTTCAATGAGAGCTCAACTGATAGTCCTGAAAAAAAGTTTTACCAGTTTTTTCCTGTTAATTTATTCTTTCACAAGCTACCTATGTGTGCATTAAATGTGAACAGCAAAATATGCAAGTAATGTCCATGTCCTCATTAAGCAGCCATTCAATACGGGATGGTGTGCGAACTTAGGAATTCCAATAGAGTGGAAGCAGCTACATCCCAAGGGGTTTGGTATTTGAGGTTTTGACATGTGCCATTCCTGCTTTTCCTAGGGTAATGTGTGTCAACATTTGTCTAGGTGGGATAGGTGTTTAAAACAAGATTCTACATCCACCTTTAAGCATTTAAATAAATTTGACTGATTCTTATGGGGACATAACTTCAGCTCAATTTGAATCAAAGTAAAGTTTTTAAGACCTTGTTTTATTTTTCCTTGTGCTTTTATAGAAATGCACTAAAATGCACTCAAGTGAAGAAGCTTGGCAAAACCACAGTGCTGTGACAGGCGTCATCAACTTTGCTATGGCATAGCAGTAATCAGTCTCTAAATGAAGTGTATCTGTTTTTTCATTTTTTTAATTACATGCTTGGAACATTTGGAGCGATACCTCTGTATAGCAGTCATTACCATGGCGTGGTCCTACCTACAGGCCCGTTCTTACAATGCTGTGGAGCAGGCATTAGAGATGTGTTCCTCTAGTGAAATCTCAGCTCAGGAAACAGACTGCTAATCTCTTATCTGCTGGAGCCTGTGGCACACTGAAGGATTAACACACCTCATGACAAAGACTATAGTGGTAGCCTCTGTTCTTTACTCTCTGAGGTCCTCTTTAACTGATACGGTAGAGACCTATTAGTGGGAAAAGAGCAAATAAAGTATAAAAGAGAGAAGGGAGAGCAATTAAGTTAAAGGAAAACTGACATGGAGAGTGCTTTAAAACAGGAATTCACGTCAGAATAAAAGAGGTCTGAATGTTTAAATCACTTGGCCACCCTTTGCATGTCGCTCATTCTCCAGCATACAGCAGCTGTGATTGTGTGGCTCCTTCTGAACGTTACACTGCACTGATTTTGTGTTATGAATGGTATTTTAATGTTCTGGGGATGACATGGAAATGAACTAATAGTCAAAGCTAAATGTTTTAACTTTATGAAAAACAATTATAGGAGAACCTGAGGATAGCTGTTTAGTACTTTATATCATGCCAGTGTGTAGGTGCTAGGAACCAAGCGCTAGTTTTGGAGTTCTTTCATATGAGAATGTCTGCCTTCAGAAGTTTATGGTGTTGTCATGGCTGATAAACAAGGAGAAACACAAGTGACAGAAATTTCCCTATGCCTGGAGAAGCAAGTAAAAATGATGCACAGCAGCTACAACCCCAGCCATTTAAACATAATTAAATGGCTCCCAATGTGAACATGAGGCTTTGTGTTCTGGCTGTACTTCTAAAGAGGTAATAAATATTGTTTAATTTCTGTTAGACTATCATGAGAAATCCATAATAGATGCTAACAGTGTGGCACCTGGAGATTTAGAAGTAATTCTGACCTACTTGTTACTTTAAAATACCCGTCTGACATCTGACTCAATAGAAAGCTTTGGACAGATTAACTAGCAAGTGTGTCTACAGTGAAATGAATTAGATTGGTTCCAGTGGAAGATTTTAATTCAAGCAAAAAAAAAAAATCAAGGAGAGGCCTTAAACTGGCAACTTACAGGAGAAGAATATCTTCAGTTTGCTCTGTGTTAGTGAATGACTATCGATAGGGTGTGAGGAAGAGGCCTCAAGTTGTGCCAGGGGAGGTTTAGGTTGGATATTATGAAAAATTTCTTCACCAAAAGGGTTGTTAAACAGTGAAACAGGTTGCCCAGGGAAGTGGTGGAGTCACCATCCCCGGAAGTTTTAGTTAAAAGATGTGTTGATGTGGCTCATAGGAACATGGTTTAGAGGTGGACTTGGCAATGTTAGGTTTATGGTTGGCCTCAATGATGTTAAAGGTCTTTTCCAACCTAAATGATTCTATGATTCTATGCATTTATGAGATCAAACTTTAGAGAGAAGCTGAGGTTCCTCCCCTATTTTAACTTAGTTTGAGAAGATGCTGTTGATCTTAGTGAGGGAAAATGGAGTTTTTGAACAGTTGCTTTGCTTAGATTTAAATAGAATATAAGTAGAGAAATAGAATAGCACCCAACTAAAAAGAATAGGACCCTGAAAAGCAGAAAAACTCACTTCTATAAAGCTTTTTGTAGTGAGACTCTTTTTGATGTTCCATTTGAACGCCCTCAAACCATATAGCTTTTCTTCAAGATATGAATGAATGTTTCTTCCTCAGTGGATGAATGTACTACTGAAGCCAGTATGATAGACCAAAGGCTTAGGGAAGAAATCATCCTTTATGCCAGTCTTTGAGTGGTGGAGGGTATGAAAATCCAAAAGGAAAGTGTTGCAGATACGAGCCATGTTGCATGTTTCAACAGTATTATGATATTGACAAAAGATACCAATGAGTGCTGGAGATGACAGCAGTTAGTTGCTTTTTGTTCTGTCTAAAGGAAGTAGTAGGTTTTCCACAGCCATTGAAAGCTTCTTTTCAATGTTTGTATGCTTCTTCTTCTTAAGTGTTCTTCTTCTTCTCATTAACATAGTGGTTATATTATTATTCTTATCCAGGTATTAAAGGCTCAGGAGCTAAGACTTGTATAATTAGAGCATTGTTAGCAGTAAAAAAGAAATACAGATAATGCTATAAGGCATTTTCTGTACAATTCAGGCATCTTACATTGGTTATTAGGATTATCCAAATGTGTTATTATTTGTTGCTGCTGACATTGTCACTAGTTAAGGCAATTTAAGATTTGTTTTTACTTTTCTACTTGGAGAGAGATGAATTGTTCTCTTCCATTCACCCAAGGCAAAAAATTAAAATTTCAAAATCGCAAATTTTGCAAAACTTTTAAAATTTCCCATTGCACATCAACAGCATAGCAGGTAACGGCAGGAACTGAGAATCCATAGTTTTGGCAGCATTTGCCTTGTAGTCTCAGATGTCATCTCCAGGGAGTATGTTTGTTTGCCATAGTTGTTTCACAGTACAGTGAGTAATGGGAAAATGGAGGCAGCAGTTGTGGAGTCTTACTTGCTACTTCTCCAGCTGTCTTCTGTTAAAACACAGGGTTTAGCATAATAAAGTTTGTTGTCAGGCTGTTTTGTCAGTGAGGTGTATTAGCTGAATGCAACTACCCAGATTCCTGTGCTTTCCAGTGTCTGTTTGGTTGAATCATGCCATGACTGACACTGAGATGCATTAGTGGGAGGATTGTTTATGAGAAAAAGAGAATTCTGACACTTGAGTACCAGGAAAGTTGCTGCAGGAGCACAGATGCTCATTGCTGTTGAACGCACACAACTGAGGTCAGGGAAGTCTGTCAGGAAAAGTAAAGCAGCCTTGAAGCAATTTTTTTTAACTGTCTGGCAGAGGCAAACACACATGAAGTATTGTTACAGCTGAGCAGAGGGCTGCCCTCCTGCTGCTGCTCCCCTGAGATTGCCTAATCCCCTTTTGCATACTGGGCTCTAATGAGATGTTGCAAAGCTGCACCTCTCCTGCTTTCCCCTCTCCTTTGTGGGTTCCTGCAGGGACCTACAGCCCCCTTTTCTAGGGGCTGGTGACAGGAGCAGCCACCAGGGCTTGGACTAGATGTCCTCTTTGGATGTCCTTTCACTCTCCTTTGCAGTCATTGTGCTTGCTCCTCTTCCAGGCTAACACTTTTGCATTTCATGCTTCTGCAGGGGAGGGTGTGTCTGTGGAGCAGGCCTGGCCAGCATGAAAGTACTGACACATGGGGAACCTGGGAAACCTCTTAAGGGTAATTTGAAAATACACCTATTCCTGTGCTGTGGGTGTAGGAGATTCTGTGGCAAAAACTGGAAAAGGGTGATTGCTTGGACTGAAATGGGCTAGGTGGTTAGATAATAAATTCTGCAAGAAGAGTGTAAAAGATAAAGATATTTGGAAGGGAAAAGGGATTTCAGATATAGCGGTTTCTTGAGACAAGAGGAGAAAACTATAGGAAGACAGAGAACAGGCAGAAACGGAGGAACTACAGGGGACCTGTGGGGAGAGAGAATGGGAAAAGGTGTAGTCGGAGAATGCTGAGGAGACTGGAGATCAAAGACAAGAAAAACAGAATAAAGCAAGAAGCCAAACCAGAAAATACATTTTTAAGAAGGAGACAGGAAGGGAGAAAGTGGAACCTCCCTCTCTCACCAAACAGAAGAGGAAGTAAGCAGTGACAAAGATAAAAGAAAAGATACATATATTTGTACAGAAGATGGAAAGAATAGTTTATACGATGAAATGGAAATGAAATGAGGGGAAGGAAGTTATACAGTAATTTCATGTTGATGGTGAAACACGATAAAATCATTTCTCATTTTTTTCTGTGTGACTACTAAGTCCTAGAAGAGCTGTGATTCCCTCTCTGTCTGAGTGATACTCCTGGGTCTTTCTGTTAGGGAAGATGCTCAAGGAAGCAGTGCTGTATTTTGGTTGATTTAAACTATCATTTATCCTTTCTGAAATGTGAAATGCGAAATTAAATAGGGGAGATATACCATCTGCTGTTGTGTAATATATGAAAAAAAGCTAGTGTGTTTGGGCAGTGTTTAAGCCCATAACAAGAGCAGAAATAATGGAAACGTTATGTCAGCTACACCCAGCAGATCCCTCATTGACTGAAGCATCATGTTTCTTCCCATATCTTAGCACCGTTGAACATGATTCCTGGAGGAGGATGAACATTTCCTCCTTGGCAGGGAGGCTGAGTGTTATATGTCTGTGTTTTTCTCATTCCTTTTAGGGATCTCTTGCTGTCCGTGGCACTTGGCCAGGTACTCTCCCTCCTTATCTGTGGCATTGGTCTCACGAGCAAGTATTTGTCAGAAGATTTCCATGCCAACACACCTGTTTTTCAGAGCTTCCTCAATTATATCCTTCTATTCTTGGTCTACACAACAACACTAGCTGTCAGACAAGGTAAGTAACTCTCTTTTGTAGAAAACAGCAAGGATAAAGGCTTTTGCAGAACAACAACAACGTGATTTAGGCACATATCCCATTAACATATGTTACATATTTGCATTACCTAGTTATACATGTTGGATGAACTGAAAATAAACCCAACATATCTTGATTAGCAAAGAATGAATCAGTAGCTGTCAAAGATAGTGGTGCTACCTAACAGTACTTTTGACTTCCTAACTGTTCTTATGAGAATGCTCCTCTTACACCTGCCTCTCTGGCACCACAACCACACACTCAGCATTTGTTTTTTATTTGACTACATGCCTTGCTGGGAACTATTAGTATGCTTTCTGTCTTATGTAGGAGATGCTGAGAGCTCAGATGCAAGCAAAGAACTTACTGGTTCTATTTACTGATCACAGCAACTCCATAGCTCACCTATTGTTAGAAAAAAAAAGTAACCCATTTTTAGCCATTGGGAAGTAGGAGGTGACAGGAGGGAATTCAGGATGCTTTCTCTCTGGGGTGCTCTGTGGGCAGAGCAGCTCAACGGCCCTGCCACTGCCTTGTGACCTCCATAGTAAGAAATGTATTATAGTTGGTACACTTGGGTACTCTGTATTAAATGAGCTTCTCTTTGACAGTCTATATATAATATAGGAGGTTTAGTGCCTTTCTTACCCATCCCTCCCTTCTTTGAGATTTCATGTCTAGGTAAGGTGTGGGAGGTGAATTTTAAGTACCTTTCTCACCCACTCTATTTTGTAACCTTTTTATTTATTCACCTTCACAGAACATGTGGATTAGAAGCAAAATAAAAGAGCAAAAGTGTCATGTGCTTTCCTGACTCGGCTCTCCTGACACAAGGACGGAAGGGCTCTGTGGAGGAGAAGAGCTACAAAATTTATTAGGCTGTGCTACGTTTATCAGCACATGGAGAGGTTCACATTTTCTTACTGGAACCAATATTTTTTGATCACTCTTTGATTTTACATCTTTTAATGATTTGGGAACAACCCTGAAGCTTAAGATATTCACTCATAGTACAATCTTGTGATATAATATTATAAAGTGTTACAAAACACCAAGGGCTTCATTTCCATGCAAAAATGAACAGCCAAAAATATA
Organism: Coracias cyanogaster; assembly: GCA_033124195.1. Lineage (NCBI taxonomy): Eukaryota > Metazoa > Chordata > Aves > Coraciiformes > Coraciidae > Coracias > Coracias cyanogaster. Next base: position 37,118 of record JAVSBS010003906.1, on the reverse strand, counting down.
TCACTGTGCTCCAGCCCAAAGTGCGTAAATGTATTACACTTTAGGTTTTATAAACCTTGGTCTCCATTGACATTTTTCAGAAACAATGAAGGCCAATCTGCAGAGGAAATGTCAGCTCTTTTATATAAGGAGAGATTGCTCAGGCAGTGTTTTGCTGTCTTGGTATTTCAGTTTGTGTAGGGGGAAACATCATCACATGCTTTGCTCTGCAAAAGGTTTAAAACATGTATTAGTAGCATCTTTCTGGAGAACTATGTGTAGGATTGCCTAGATGTTCACAAGTTCTGTCCCAGAAATGTCCTTCTTGGGACTGATTTAGATACTGTGGAAGCCAAGTGTCTATGATTTTTAAATAGATTTTATTTCTTTAAAAATCTTAGTTTGTGATAGGATATGTAGGACAACATGCTGCGCTGCATTACAGGAGTTTATTTAGAATAATGTTTGACGGCTGGTATATATCGTATATATCGACATTTAAAAAACGCTATCAAGAGCTCTGTTTTACACGTATAAAAATACGTATTAAAACTGTCCTTCTGTCTCTGTTCTAAAACATAGTGGTGGACTAAAGAGAGTTTGTCAGAACTATCTGTTGTGCCAGTGTGGTGGGAAGCGAATGGCCAAAGTATTATAGGGATATGTGAAAAATATCTTCTGGAGAACTGAGGAGGATTGGGGAAGGTGTTTGAACAGGCCTGCAGTTGAATATGGACCATATGAACAATGTAAAGAGTACCGATGGAATAGTCTGGAAGAGGAGCTGTCAAAAAAAAGAAAGATGGTTTGGTCCAAACGAATCCAGAACAAAATTTGCTACAGAAGCAATGAAAGCAATGATCCAGACACTCAGCATAACATTCCTACTGGATGGCATAGCACTATGCAGCCAACTCATTTACTCGGCATTAAATATTGCCAAGTGATTGAGCCTGACATTGTCTTTTTGCTTGTGTATTTATTCAAATTCATTATCTGTGTTTGTTCCACTAAGGCAGGTTTTCTAGCAGCTCTAATCATTTGGCTTCGTTAACAGACGGAAATCACATAATAATGATATTAATTTTATATGGGATGATTCTGTTCTGAGTTCTGGGAACATCAAAAGCCTTTTTTTTCATACGCAGTTCTCCTACTCTGTATGCAAGATTTAAAATTCTTTAAATTTTCCTCTTTCTCCTTCAGAAATCAAACCATCATAAGTTGTGGCTCATAGTAAAAAATAACCACACCCCTCTGTCTTTTTCTTTGTTTGCTTTCTTAATCTCTGGGGTTTTTGCAGAAATGTGCTGGCTAAGGAGGCATCACTTGGGGTGGACGTAAAACCCTTAATTCACTGTAGGACTGAAAACCATAATTTCTAAGGCATAAAGAACTCCTCATTCTTTAGAGGCTTCTTCCAAATTTTGATTTACTGTTGATCTTTTTGACTTAGCCTTCCCTTGCTGTTCATCTTCTTGCCCCATATAAACTCCCTCAGTGATACTGAAAAGGTAGAATTTTCACTCATCTCTGAAAATTACCATTAGCAGATGGTTCGAGCCTCTGATTCCTGAGCTATGCTGACTAAAGCCTTCTGCAGTGAATGCCCAGCTTCCAGCAGCTAAAGTTAGTCCATGGGCGCCAGCAGCTTCCACTACATATTTATGTTATGGATGAGGAGGTTTTCCTCCAAAATAATTTTATCACAGCCCTTTAGTGGATGCAAAAATTAGGACTACCACCTTGCAATGAATCCATGTGTGATCAGATAGTGTAGGAGATGCACAACTCCTGCAGGTGCCAGAGTCTCTGAGTACTTTTAAGCTTCACTCTCATATTAAAAGAAATAAAAATAAAAAGAAGGAAAAGCTTTTCCTGTATCTCTAGCTGGGGAGCCAGCTTAAAGGCAGTAAAAGTTGACTCAACAGTTTTAAGCAGTGAAGTCCATATGAATAAGGCTTTTCATCATTATTGTAATTTTATTCTCATGACCAGAAATAAACAGTGACAGAAGTGTTAAAAGAGATCTGTTCTTCTGAGAATTTCCTATGAGCATTAAAATGTGGATACCGCTCAGGTAGTGGTCATAAAAAAGGAAGAAATTTGGCAAAACTGGGGTTTTACTGATGCAAAATCCAACCACCTTTTCTACCAGTTGAACTCTAAAGTTTTGGTTAAATCATGAATCTAGTATCTAGAAAACTCTCACTTTTATTTTGGTTTTTTTTTTTTTTTATGCTAATTTTAATTTTTCTTGTTATATGTAAATTTCAGTTGAACGTGTTATTTCCCAAAGAGGTGAGTGCAGAGGTACGTCCCAGTTAGGAATGCAGGCATGCACAGATTCCACTAGCAACTTATCCCCAAATACATATCCCCTAGAGCTTCCAGTCCAATGCTCATTAATGCACCACTGCTGAGGTCTGAATATAATTCTTTAGAAGTTCTTTGTATGAGAACAATGCTATAAAATTGATGTCACTGTGCAGCATTATAAGGCAATGAATGTCATCATGCTTTATCTGGTTGATATGTCAAAAATTTAATAACTAATGAAGACCTCCTCAGTTCTTTCTCTTGAGGTAACTTCCTCTCACGCCCACTGTTTTCACAGCCAAAACCTGTATTGGTCCATGGTAACTAACACCTCTGAGTTGAGAAAAAGGTTTTAACACATGTTGTCTCAGCTCAGTACCCTCATTGGCAGAGGACTCTGCTTAACAAAATCTTGTTAGGACACTTCCAGATACTCCTTTGGGTTGTGTGTTATTATTAATTCAGGAAAAGAAAAGTCTTGGCTATTAGGAAGAACAGCCTTCTGTAAGTGAAATGGAGCTATGGGACATAGAGCTGGTGGAGATTAGTTTTAACACCTTAAAAAGCAGTAAGCGGGAAATTGCCCATAGTGGACCACAAGGTGTTAATTACTAACAGTCAACATGGGTGCAAGCATCAGCAGCTTGCCACCAAAAATAAATTACTTCTAAAAGCCACCTCACATATACTACAATGAAAATAGCACATCTAGTAGACATGATTTTAAAAAAAAGAAAAAATATGAAACTGCTATTTTTTTGTTATTCTGGAAAACAAGAAATGAGGGAGCAGTAGAGATGTCTTTTGAACAGAAGGGAACCGTAAAGCCTCAAGGGCCAAATTTTGTGCAAGTAGCTTCACATTGCAAGATGTTCCTTTAATTGTAGTGCAACAAGTTACCGAGTATTTTCAGCTCACCATTACTGAGGGCTGGCAATAGTTTGCTAGTTCAGAAAAGGGGTTTTACGAATCTGTGTATGTCTGAATGAATTCTACTTCTAGACTAGTGATGAGGTTATAGCATATGTCAATGGAAATATGGTTTTCCCTAGAGTAACTGTAATGTCTTAGATTTGACATATAATTAGATGTGATCTGTGCCCCTGAGTCAGCTAGAGAGTCCTGTGAGACTATTAAGAATTGCAGTCCTTTTACTGGAATATCATTTTTAATGCATTTCTATCTAGGATTGGTTTATGACATTAGTATCTCAGTTATATGTAAATTCCTGATTTATCTGCTGTTCAAATATGTATCTCCATTTAGATAGATTAATGCCTCCCCCAACATCCTTCCTACTTCCCCAAAATTGACTGAAACAGGCTACTTGAAGGAAAGCAGAGCACTATATAGGAGTCACTCTGTTTTACTGCAGTGCTTGATTGCTATTTGTTGAATGATATAAATTGTTTTACTAAATTTCATTCCACTAGCAATGTATATTAACACAAAGCTAGTATTATAAAATTAACTTAGGTAGATATACCAGAATTTTATATTAACACCTTTTTTTGTTGAAGGCCCATAAGAACGTGTCTGGGAAACAAAGAAAGTTCATGATTTAAGATGATCAAACTATATTAGATATAATATACTTTGGGCTGTATGTGTTGTGCCATTTAGATGAAATGTTTTCTGGAAATCCATCAATCCCATTGGTATTTTCAACACGAAGCCTTCAGAAATATGGGACTTTCTGTTCACTGAGGATGACAGGAAGTGATTTTGATTAGAAAAGGTGCATTTCATCATTGTTCAGTTTCTTAAGTGTGCTTATGCCTCTGCTATAGAGCAAAGAGCTCAGTTATCCCTCCAGTGTTGAAAAAACCTGCACAAGCTGCAACTAAGCAGCTCTCTGCCTGCAACAGAAGTGGTCCTTGGTCCCTCTAGGTGATGACCCAGCCCACATGCTGGCCTGCAAATGTATGGCAGATGCCATGAAGAGCAGTGGTGTTCCCCTTGAAGCACAGGGGAACACACATCAGGCTGCCGCAGCTCCTCCTGGGCCCTCCTGCTGCAAGGGGCCAGGCTAACCCTGGGTTGTAAAACTGAAATGCAGCAGCAAGCATGGCTTGGGACCAGTGAAAAATAATGACCTTCAGGTCTTTGGTATTCTCATAGCAGCACTGCAGAGTTCTCCCTGCTGTGCTGCGCTTTGCAGGGCACTTTCTCCTAATTACTCTGGACTTCTAATTAGGGATGCCAAACTGTGTGGGATATGTTTATTATGAGGATGGCCAGCCAAACAGTCCTTTTGTCTGGGCTTTGAAGAGCCCTTTTCATATTCAGAGGCAATTCTGTACTTTGGGAGAAATGAAACTAGAACGCTGGCTATTTACAGGCATTTCAAATTGCAGAGATCTTTTTTGTTATGTGCAATTTTCTGGTTTGGATACCATGCTCAGAGGAACAAGAATTATGACATGTTATGTGTTTGGGATTTGCCTATCACATCACGGACACAACAGCAAGCTAGCTAGAAAAAAAGCAGTAGGACTAGAGCCAGATTCATGTTCCGTTCCATTTACATACTCATTGTATTTGAATTTTCCTTCTACTTTCAATTGAGTTTCAAAAATTTACGACTGTAAAGTGCTGACTGCTGCTCCTGTGCTCTCTACTGCATGAACCTTGATTATTTTACTCCATAGGCAATTACAATTCAGTGAGGTGTTAAACTTTCCCTGTATGTATAGTTTCCATACAGGACCTTGGGATCCTATTCTTTATGATAGTTTCCTAAAACCAATGAATTTCCCTTCCCAGTCCAGTGAATCCTTCTCACATTCTTAGCCATAATACAGAAAGAAATGCAATTTCAATGGAGTATGATTTATTCCACATAGCTGATAGGAAGACTGGGTAAAAAATGATAAGCCACATTGGTGATACGAAGGCAGGGTTAAATCCAACAGACTTGCCCTTGCTGTCTTTTGCTTGGTTTTGTTTTGCTATTCCTAGTGGAGAGGTTGGGTGGGTTTTTCATTGTTAGCTGTCCTTGTTATACTAGTCAGCAGACAGACACTTTCTGCTTTGGCCCTGCTGCTCATTTCCATCCATGCAAGGGACCAGGCATCCCAGGGCAGCTCAAGGTTTAGTCAATTTTCATTTTCATCAGGTGTATTTTGTTTTACCAGCTGTTTAGCAAGGTACAAATAAGCACTTACAGAGAGGAATACTGGCCCCGAACATAGTGAAAATGTGTTGGAAGGTAAAGGCACAAATGAAATCTCAGCCTTGCCTTTCTAGTGATTTTATTTCTCAGTTCTGTGCTCCTGATTGTTAGGTACCTGCTGTCCAAACCCACAGCACACATCCCATGTTGCAAAATATGTGTCCTTCTGTTAATCCTGGCCAAACCAGCACAGTCTATCCTCCTGCCTCATGTCGTTGTAATAAATTATGTACATCCCATAGCGCACACAAATTGAAAGTACAGTTCCTTCAGGGTGCAGGTGGCAGCAGTTAAGCATGAGCACTGTGTGTCATAGTTTAATGACACAAACACTAATACACTCATGATGACCCCAAAGCAATAAAGGCTAGGCCTAATGAAGCCTCCATGCTGTAGCATTCTCTGTAGTAGTATCTCATGATCCTGGTGGAGCTCCTTCAGTACAAAGATACCTCTGGGTTTACTAGGTTGCTTTCAAAATAGCTTTGTTGCTCAAAGCAGTATCCTTTGTGCCATCAAAGACAAAAGAAGCTGCCAGAGGGCATTGAGTGAAAGGACAGGAGCACCTCATTTTTCCTGTACCTGCTGATGCAGACAAGAGGACAAATATAAAAAAGGAGATCTTTTACCATCCTCTTGACCTAAATGAGGAAATGGGAAGTCTTGTCGATACAGAGAAGTGAATTTGTACTAGGGTTGCATGTGAACAAGGGATGCCTCTCCTTGCAACAAAGTCCCTGGAGGATTCAAATCAGGCACTTCAACACAGAAGATGCTCAGGACACTCTCAGTTCAGGAGATGCAGGCCCAGCCATGTTTCTGGCTGCCAGGTTTATGCTCCCAAGCAGTTTTTTTCTAGAAACAGCATTCAGATTTGCACTATAGTTCAAAGACTGGTGCATATTTTATGAGAGGAAACCTTACAGGCAGTAAACATAAAAGGGATGCCAAGTTTCAGGCTGGCTGAAGTCCTGGGTGATGGACCATGTTTGCATCAAGACACATCATTTCTGTGATGCAATTGCTATACTGATTATACTACTTGAGAATAAGGCAGTTTTACCCTGGAGGTGTAAATGTATATAAGAACATTTACCAAATGTGGCCATTCCATGCCAGTAAGCCCATTAATAGAAACCAGAGATGCAATAAAATGGGAATGCAGTGATGCAGTTATTCAGCTCACAGCTGCAGCATCACAGGTAGCTAGTGGAATTTAGCAGAGACAAAAAAGTTTTACAGTGTGGATTACAATGTTTTATACTGTGATACTTTTTTTGGTGATTCCAGAATGTGAATCTGAGACTGGGGCAAATCTGCAACACACTTGCATTTGTTTGCATCATGATATAGATTTTGCTGTTGTGCCTGGGCAGCTCCCTCCTTGCACATTTTTCCTGAAGCCATGCCAGCCTTTCAAACACAGTGCTAGTCTGAACCCAAGTCTGTGAGTACCTGTTTGAGAAGAGAAACGTTGTCACTAGAAGGGTGAGCTCAAGGAAGCTCTGAGCAAATGCAGTTTGAACACTCATGCATCTTGCTGCTTGATTAGCATCTCCATCTCTTCAGCTGCAGTTACATTGTGTTTTTATTTGTACCACAGATTCAGAGAAGGGCACAGATGTTGCAGGTAAAGAATTCTGGCTTTTGAGCATGTGGAAAGCCAGGCATTGCATGGCACCATCCTGGAAGTGCTCAGATACCGTGTCAGTGAACACATACCGAGCTTTGAAAATTGGTCCACAGTATCGGAGTATTATGCAGGGGTGAATGTGGTTCTCAGTAATTTGATTTGAGGGTAAAGCAGTTCCCTGTCTAACCCAGATTGCCTTACAGTATGTCAAATAATAAATCACCTCTTAAGGGTGTGAGCTGAATCACAAACAGTTGATTTTCTGTAGAATTACAGGATAACTGTCCTTTGTAGTGTTAGTATGTGGGTCTGACTCTTCTTAATACATAAGCATCTCAAGTCCTCTTTACAAAACCAACCATCCCTCCCCACCACAATGAGGGAAGTTAATGGTTCTGATAAAATAGTATACCCTTGATCCTACAGCTGTAAACAGAATGCAAGAGTTGTCTCTGCCGCTTCATGCAGCATCAGTATTTGCCTGTGATTTATTGAATATTTAAACATTCATCAATTCAAGCAGCTAGCCAGGTAGCAGGATCCACATTCAGCACACGTAGCTCCAGCATTCATACGGGAGATTTGAAGTGTGGTTACAAGATGATAACTGTATTGCCTGAAGGAGATAAGTCCCACTCTGACAGACTGGTGCTTTGTATGTAATGAGTGTAAAAATTCAAAGGAATAAAGTTTATCCTTGCAATCGTCTTTCTCATTAAAAAAGAATCGTAATGAAAGAACAAAGCGGTCCCTGCAGTGAATTGGATTGCCTGCCTAAGTTTTCATTAAATCAAAGACTCAGCAGCATCCCATTTTGCAGAGCCCAGTTGTAAGCTGTATACAAGACTTGCAGCAGAGTCCCTATGAAGCTCACATCCTTTCTGAAGGTTTGGAAATGCAGTATATTTCTCATACATGGGAAATAGCCCACCTCTCCATTTTACTGATTTCTTTAGCTTTTATTAACAAGATGATACTGGGGCAGAGAAAAGAGCAGAGAGCATATGTGATGCTTCAGTGTCCTAGTTTCAGCTGACATAGGGTTACTTTTCTTCCCAGTAGCTAGTACAGTGCTGTGTTTTGGATTTAATGTGAGAATAATATTGATAGCATACCGGTGTTTTATATGTGGCTAAGTTGCATTTATCCTAAGTCAAGGACTTTTCAGTTTCCCATGCTCTGTGAAGTGCATAAGAAGCTAGGAGGGAGCATGGCCAGACAGCTGACCTGAACTAGCCAAAGGGATATTCCATACCATCAGGCGTCATTCTCAGTATAACAACTGGTGGGAGCTGGCCAGGAGGAGCGGATCGCTGCTTGGGAACTGGCTGAACATCAGTCAGTGGGTGGTGAGCAATTGCATTGTTCATCACTTGTTTTTCTTGAGTTTTATGTCTCTCTTTTTTTGTTGTTGTTATCTTCCTTTTCGTTAGTATTAGTATCATTATTATTATTACAATATTTTATTTTATTTCATTTCTACCGTTAAACTATTCTTAGCCCACAGGGTTAACTTTTTCTTTTTCTCCCGATTCTCCTCCCCATCCCACCAGGGTAGTGTGGAGGAGTTGGGTGAGTGCCCGCCTGGTGCTTAGTTGCTGGCTGGCTGGGGGTAAACCATGACATTGAAGTAACTCGCAGCCACAACTATAAAACTTAATCTAAGTAAAGTGCCTTTTCTCAAATAAGGAGTATGAGACAACATGAATCAAAGGAATATAAAGTTATGCTAGTGGCAAAAAGCTCTATTTGCAGCTTATTCTTCTGTCTCACACTTAATACCAAGCAGTAATTTCCTCTTCCTTCCTCTCCATTATTACCAGGGTAATCCATATAATTATTTTTACAACTAAATACATCTTTCAGGCAAAAATATACAAATATACTCTAAGTTTTTCTGCCATTTTGTAAGCATTTTTCCTTTATATTTGGCTGAGCTGTTAGCCATTGGCATAGGGTTACTTAGAACTCCTGTTGCATTTCTGAATGATAGTGATATAATAATTGCAGCTTCATCCGATAAACTATTTATAAATTTAGCACTTAATATAAAAACTACAGTTGCGCTGTATGCTCTCCCTTCTGCTCCTAAGCTGCCAAGCACAGGCAGGAGCACTAAATCACTTCTGGAAGATGCTAGGAATGTGAGGACTCACCTCTTGGCTTAGGTCTCCCTTTGGCTGCAGAGCTGCTTCACAAATCCTGAGGATCCTTTAGACCCAGGTCACTACTGAATAGAGCAGCTCAGGGCCATTTGCAACCAGTTCTGTTAGAACGTCTCCTTACATTTCTTTCCTGATTTAGCATTAAAGAGTAAAGGAGAAGGATAATGTATGCTGTCTAGCAGTTTTCTCCATTTCTTGCACACATTTCCCTGGTGGAAGGAGGAATCTTTGAGGGAAGGTGGGAGCTTTGCTGACAGAAGTAGTGGGTTTTCTGAATACACAGGAATGGGGGAGACCATGTGCATGTCTCAGGAGCACTTATCCTTTAGTTTCTAGTTATATGATAGTGACAGTCAATTCACAGGGATATTTTTGTAACTGTTACAGAAATATAGCAAATGAGGTTGCAAAGGAAAATCATGCATCTGTACCTTTTCTGCGTTAAGTACTTATAAACTTCCTTCTGTGCAGCTACTAGAATACTTACAGAATATCATTTGTTCATGCTTCTCTGATTATCTGTCTGCAATCTCATACTTGGTTTTGTTTTGTTTAATTCTGAAGGAGGTTTTAATCCCTCAGGGTAGAGGTAGACTGTCACTGCTTTAATAAATGGATCTGCACTAATTTGCACCATTGATGATATAAGTGAAGGTGTTGCATGTTCATGACCATAAATTATGATATATGCTGTTTGTTTTCACTGCTATTTGAAACCTTCTGTTTGAACATGTTCTTGACTGTTCTATAAAGATTTCAGCTGCTTGGTGTACAGGAGACACAACTAGTTAGTGCCTATGTTTGGCATGTAAGAGGTTTGGCTCCATTTTAAAGGACCTGTAGTGTTTTGTCCTCATAGAGCAATCCTTAGAATTTTTCCATGCGCACGCATATAATTATATACATGCACACATATATATACATATATTTTTAAAACCCCTATGTATTATCAGTAGAAATTATTTTATATGGCTTATCATCTTAAGATCCCCGTGAACTTCAGGTATTCCTGAGCTAGGCTTCATGCTCATTCAGACAGGTGTATGGTAAGAAACAGGACATGGTGTAACCAGGAACATCTCATGCCTACTCAGCTTTTATAACAGTTAAAAGAGATGAAATGCCATGAAGGGGATAGAAGCTTCCCAATAACCCTGCTTTCCATGTGAATCAAGTTGCCAGTGAGCTCTTCCCAAGCATGCCCTGAAATCAATTCATGAATGCGTGAACACTGACGAAGGATCCTATGGAGTCTTTCACAACAGCATGCTGAAACTGTGGATTAAATTTTGTGGTAAGACAAAAGATACCACGTTCAGACTTTTCTGTTAAGACTGTATTCCAAAGCTAAAGAGAGCAGCAAAAAGATTTGAAGGACTCCAGTGAATTTCTGATGCCCTCATTACTGATCCAAACCTGAGGTAGTAGAAATGCTCGTTGGGAACTGGTCCCTGCTAAAGCTGAAGATAAGAGGTCTGAATGAACTTGGACTTGAGCTGGGCAGCCATCAGTCACGGGGTTGAAATCACTGGGTTGAGTGCTTTCTAAGAAAACTAGCTATCTGAAGGGGTGGCAGGCTGGCAGGAATTAAAGTTACAGAGACAGCTTCACAGTCAGAAGTCTGAGTGAGAAACACCTTTTTAAGTGGAGGCTGGAAATGATCCTGCCCTGGGGCACTCCTGAACCACAGGATGTCAAGTGGGCAAGGTGTAGAGAAATCATGTCAAGGCACAAGCACATTGTACCAACAAGTGTATGTCCTAGTATTTTAGTTCCTGTTTAGATGATAATGTGGCTGGTATATATCATTGTCACATCCCAAGTGACGTGTTTCTCTTCCCACTGGTGTTTCCTCTTCCTATGGCAGACTGCCTCTCTCTGTGCCCTATTGAGGATGTATAGGGAAACTAATAACCACTGGAAGTTACTGAGCAGAAGCAAGACTCTAAAACTTTTTTCAACCTTTCTCCCCACACTGTAGTTGTAACACTGAACTTGCATCAATAATAACACTTGGGAATGCTTCTGGATCTGCAGTGTGTGTTAGTCTGAGATCTGCATGATCAAAACCACTTGTTTTTTTCACTGGTGAATGGGGTATTTGAAATGTGGGAATCCAGTCACTTTTAATTTAGTGAGGATTTTGAATGTGTTCGTTCTACTGTTATTTGCTTGGAAAACATAAAATAGCCTGTCTTTATCAGAATAATATTTCTGTGAAGTATGGAGCAACATAAAACTGATAAAAAAGAAAGTAAGGCTCTTTTTTCTTTAAAGGATATGATGCACAGCCGAAAAGAAATGTATTGTTGTTTCAAGGTGAGAGAATTCAAGTGATATCTGAGAACAACCTGCCTTTAGGAAGAGAAATTACTGTGGTATTTATGATAGGATTCTTCCAATAATATAATGACTGCTGAATAGGATCCTTTTTCAAAAGAGACCACACTCACCAAGAGCTTTTAATAATGCAGCCCATTGAGAAAAATATAAGATAAAAGGCAACACAGAAGTTTGGACATGGATACACAACTACTTCTTTCTGTATATGTTTGTTTCCATGAACAGAAATGCATGATTGCAAGGAAGAGATCCCAGAGCATCTGTGAAAGAATCACGCTATTACTATGCCTTGATGGTCTTCTTTACAACTTTCTTTACAATTTTCTTGAAAATCATCTAGATGTAAAAACAATCTTAACTTAAATCAAGATGCTTGTTTCATTGTCAGGCAGTAAAGACAATGATAACGCTCTCCATGGAGGCAGGAGGGGGGTCTAAAATATAGAGGTGCTGTGTCAACAAGCTTGTATAGAAAAGTACAAGCAGCTTTGTATCAATAGTTATTTCTAAGCATATGTGCACAAGCTTTAAATAGATGTTTATAAGTATGTGCACCTGAAATTCCGAGTTAAACAGTTTAATAAATACAAGCCAACAGACACAAGAAAGAAAATCACATATTTGAAATTTAAACAGGCTGTTTCTTCCTAAAAGTTTCACAGTTGCCTTCAATTTCTGTTACATACCTACCTGATAGTACAGGAGCAACTCATTCCTAATTGGAAGCTGCTTAGTGCAAATTGTCAGGTTCTATCAACTTTCCTTCTTAATTTTCACAAAAGACTCAGTTTTTTAGTCCTTGTTAATATATTTCGTATTTTGTCAGTAATGTGATGACATGTCATCTCCTTATTTCTTAATATTTTGAACAGTGGAATAAAAATGGAAATTAATTGTCAGCTGTCTCTGTTATATTCATTGCAGAAGCATTTCTTCTCATGTGTTTGATGAAGCTTATGTTTAGTTCCATATATTCCACTAATCCTACATTGGTGAGGGAACAATCTATCTTCTGTTAATGACAATATTGAGAGAAAATCTGCTTGAGTATATTTCTTTGAAAAAATTATCTATCCTATTTCCCACTGTTGCTTTTATTTTGTACTTTCTTGAGCTCTGTTTAATATGTTTTATGGATTTAATCTGTTGTGTTCTGAATAGTATTTAATGGACTTGAGAGATTATTGGTTATACATGTAAGCAACACTTAAAAGAAGCAGAATTTTGCATTAAAATCTGGGTATTGAGAGAGATTATTGGCAGGTCTAAAAAACTGTAGAATTAAGAAGTAACAGGTGATAGGATCAATAGCGCTGTTGTTTGTCATTGCCTTTTGCAGTCTCACAGCCAAAGCTTCACATTTGTTAGGTTGGAACTAATTAGTTGTAGAAGCCAAAGTTTATATTTTTAGTGAAGAGTTTTGAGTGAATTATTGACAGTGATTTCCAACTGAAAATCATATCCCGTATCAACAGTTTAGCTGCAAAGTAACATTCAGGAATAAGCCATTATCTTTCAGGGAATATAGTAAACTAATTTCTTCATTGCAAGTTATTTTTACTACCTATTAATATTGCTAACTTTAAAGCAAGGACAATTAGTGTTTTAACAGATACACTGATAAGTGTTTCAGAGCTCTAAATGATTGTAAGAAAGTGGATTTTTTTCACTTTCTTCCAAAAATTTATTTCCTAGTGATAATTATATGCTCATAAAAAGTAAAAGGGCCTCGTAAGTTATACTTGCAGAGAACATTGCATGACCCAATTGAACCACTGCACCAGCAATCACAGAGTTTTAAGAACTCGTATTAGAAAAATATCTTCTAGAGATAAGACATAGATATGAGAAACCATCTTACAAGGGATTCGGTTAGGTGATTTATATTTCTGTGAATCTTTGGCCAAGCACAAACAGTACTCCCTCTCAAAGGAGGGTAAGGAAAATAAGAACAGAAGAAGCTGAGTTTGGTGAGGCTTCAGGGAGACGCGATTGTCAGATGTCAGCACCATGGGAAAACTCAGGAAACCTGAATATTTGCTATGGAAACTGCCCTTGCACCACAGGAGCATCCTTAACAAGAGGATTATTTGTTGTTGTATTGGGCCATTTGCTCTGCCATAAGCACTAGGCTGATAGGTGTGTGGCAGGCTCCTGTGGCTGAGTTCTACAGTCACAAAACAGGCATCCCACAGAGCATGGCCAGCCTTTTCTCCTGGGTGAAGAAAACATTGGAGTGTTTCCACCAGTCCCTCTCCGAGACCTGCCTAGGTCATTCTTCCCCTCTAGTGGTTGAGTGTTCCCAGCATGGGAAAGAGCTACTTAATTAACTGTATGCTACTGCAAAGAGGATTTGAATTACCACTGCTGGAACTCTGGTTTTGCTGGCTTGGGTGACGAAAGGACATGTGAGGGAACTGCTGCAGAAAGGGGCTGCATACAAGAGTACTTACATGGAATAGTTTCTCAAGGACATTTTCTGGAGAATTGATCTCAGTTTTCCCAACTCAGAATGGCACCAGAGTCACAAAGTGACATTGCTTAGTGATCACCTCTTGTAAATGCTGTGAACTGCCAGTCTTTCCAGCGGTGAAATGACCAAGAGGAACAGAAAGGATTTTGATTCCAGCATGTGGAAGTAGCAATCCAGTTCTCTGTCAGATTTACCTCTGACAGACCCAACAACCGGGCACAAGCTGTGATACCTTACGCTCTGGATGTCTGAATTTGCTGATGGCATAGTCTCCAGATGGTTACATGGTGGCTGGCTGTTGGGGCAGTCAGGTTTGATTTTTATATTATTACAAAGCAGACCATCCGTATCCGAACTGTAAAGTTGTGGGGATTTTTTGGCAGTAGCTCAGTTTAAGGACAAGAGTTGATGGCACCCCTTTCTAAATCCTTGACTCCCTCAGGGAACAATTGTACTGAGAAAAATTGTCTTGTGACCTTGTCCAATTTCAGTTGAAAGGCCAAGATGAAATTAAGGCTGAAATACAGATGGACGTAAGTTTGAATGTGGAATTTAGGTTTAGGATTTGGATGGACTGGGCAAAATGTGAAGTGCAAAAGAAAGATTTATTGTTTGAAATTCAGAACGTAAATACAATATGACCTTCATGTAGCCTTCTGAGCAATTTTGGGGATCGCATACAAAGGAATCTGTGAAAGGTTTGCCTGAACAGACAGACGTGTAAATCAAGAAAACAAAGCTATAATGAGCAGTGGGAGAGGAGACCAAAACACTGATGTAGGCTTGCAGAAAGCTGAGTGAGTCAGCCTGCCTGGAGAGCAGTAGTTCTCATCCTCTGCTTAATCTGAGAACCTTGTGTTGCATTTGTGATCAGAGGAATTCTCTGCTGATTCCATTTTTTCCCGTCATACTAAAATTACTTTTATGCTCCTTGTCCCTACTATCAGTTCCATCCAAAGCTTTGTTTCTCTTCTTGTTTCTGATTTTCTTGTTTCCTTTTTTTACTGAGTCATTTCTGTAGCATTAAACTCTGCTCCCTGCTTCCCTCCCTTATCCTAGAAGCATTTTTGTAATTTATTCCAAGTATTGACTATGGATGGAAAATGCTTCTCAAGTGATCACATCTTTAAAACGATCCTCCAATGATGCATTTGATTCCAAGCCAGGCATTAGCTTCTTTTCCATCTACTCCATGTTAACATGTCAGGAACAATTTTTATTCTGATACAGTTTCCTGTGGATGCAAGTTGTTTACTATTTTTAGGAGTTTGTTTACTATTTTATCACAGCAGCAATAGCAGGTGTACAAGGCACACTATTGTCAAAAGAAAAGATACAATAAGACCAAATACTGGGGTCATTTCTCAGGGCCTTTGTCTCAAAGAGTCATAGTATAGAAGAGAGATATGTAGCATAGAGCAACAGAAAAAGGAAAAGAAACTGCATTTTCGAAGAAGGTATTTTCTCTTACAGAGTTGCATTTTCACTATATCAGTAATGGATTACATCCATATCTAAAATACAGGCAGAAGTGGAATGAAATTTTACAAGGTTTTGATTTATGCTTAAGCTCTAATGAGAATTTTTCATATGGATGAATTTTGAGAAAACACAGACTATTTTGAAGGCAGGCATTTTATTAACATGGAAGATTCTGATCAGCTTTTGAGATATGTACTCTAGTAACACAGACAAATTTGCATCTCTATCTTTTTGAATTATAGGAAATATAAATAGTAACTTATAAAGATTTGGTTATTAAACATTTCATCAGAAATGAAATTGGTGAAGTTAGTCTGAGTGAGATAACCTTTTCGTAGCTGCTGCCATGGAAATAAACCCAGTGAAGTTGTTTGAAAGGTATGCCCCTTGTGGTTAGTGTTCAGTCAAGCACAGAGTCTTTGGGAATTTGCAGTTTCAGTGCTGTAGAGCACAGTTTCCTGGAAGGCAGTAGATCACATCAAAGCACACAGATTATCTATCTGTCCATCCGTCCATTACTGTGGTAGCTGAGTGCCTTTAAAAGCTATTTTATTTTAGACCTCATATGTTCAAATATATTACACCACACATTTAAAGTGTCAAAAATTCTATTTCTAGCTTTGATTCAGTGTATAACACTGAACAAGTTGTTTAAAGTATAATCTTACTCTTGTTTCTCTGCCATGGACAGGAAATTCACAGAGGCAGTGAAGCAAACTGCCAAAGATTGTGCTTTGTACAGAATACTGCTGCCAGCTTTTATGGAACACTTTTGTAATTTAAAGAGGTTCATGTTAATATGTGTCTCTTTTTTTGTTGTTTAAAATGCTCATTTAGTTTTGTCAACTGAAAATATCTCGTCTGAGTTTTATAAGAAGTGTTTCTTACATGGTTGCAAAGAAAAGTGTTCAAACATAGAATCTCAAATTCTTTTTATTTTTAATCTCAAGTTTAGTATGTTCAGCATAATGTGATTCTCAACGCTCTTTCTCAAGCTTTAAATGAGATATTCAAAGAAATTTTTGAATGTTTGTGGTTGGCTGTACTGAGAACCGTGGGTACCTGATCGATAGGTTCAGAAGTTTGCTGCTTTTAAGAAGAGGTTACATTTGCCTGTGTTTTTCTTGGCCAGAGCAAGAGAAAGCAGTGACAAAGCAGATAAAAAATTATAATAAACAGTGCTGCTAGGATTATGCCCAGTGCATAGTGGTTTGCCCACTGACCCCAGCTTTTATAAGTATAACAAGCTGTACAGCCTTCACTGAGTGCAGAGGAGTCTCATGCCACTAAAAACACACAGCCTCCTTATATACGGTTATGATGGCTACCCATTCCCTTGTTAAAGGAAGAAAGCCTACTGGCATCAAGTATGGAATATGAACAGCATGCTATTTGCCACTTTTGATGGTTATCTGGTAGAACAAACTTTTAGGAACATGCTGGAGTAGTCATGTTTTCCTATATGACTACTAAGGGTCGCCCAGCACTTCGGCTGGAATCCAGTATCAGAAGCCCCTACAGGTCTTGCAGCCATAGTCTTGCGAAAGGTAATGCAGATGCAGCTACGCCCTGGATGACATGCGCTTCCAATCCAATTTAAAATACCCCTTTCAGTCATCCGTGGCCCGATGTCCCAGCAATGGCCCCAGTTGTTCATTTCTAAAACCAGCTGTAATGACTTTACCATCTCACCCTCCCACTCAGCAACAATATGTGGCAATGTGTTCCTTCCAGTAACAGATGAATCCTCATTTCCTGATTCTGGATGATCCCCATCAATATTTTTTTGTCTGGTCTTGGCAGACAGCCTTTCATCTTCTGGCTCCAGTAAGTGAGCAGCCCCTCCTTCCCTGCTGTTCCCAGTTGCCTTGTTAAATCCATCATATTAGAAAGCTCAGTTGTCGCTGTAACATGGAAGAAAAGCCACCTGATCAAGAGGCACTCCTGTATTTCCATTTTACACTTTCTGCTTAGTTTAAATGCCCCACTGGCAACTACAGCTAGTTTGTTGGAAGATTGCTTCCCCTACTGAATGAAAGAGCAATTATCCATTTTTTTACAGCTCTGTTTTGATATGGAAAGTGGTAGAACAATGTAGGAACAAATTTAGAACCTTCTTTCCTCCACCATATATGAACTTTTGAGGTTCACTTCCATAATATTTTGCCTTCTCCTGTTTTATTTTATTCAGAAAGCTAAAAGAATCTTGATTTGCTAAAACCAAATAGCATTATTCTGAGAATGCTGAATTTATCTATAATATGACCTAGAACCTATGAAATATTCCACAAAGCAATATTATTAAGCTGGTGTATATCCTTCCTAAATGGATCTTCTGCTGTTTCCAAGTCTAGATAATAGTAGGGTCATGTCTTTTTCTTAATAAGAACAAATTCACAAAGTAGAAGATTAGAGAGCTTTTAATTGTCTAGTTGAATATCTTACATTGCTCTTGATGTCTGACAAGGTTGGGCACATCTAAAGGAACACTGTTGGAATTTTAAGTGACCATAGAAATGAGAAAGAAACCCTTTTGGTCTTTTCCATCTTCAAACAGGAATCCAGAGTAATAATACTTTCCTACTGTAGCTGCAGGATTAGACATGACTTAAGTTGGCCCTACAGCCAGGTGGGAATGTTCCTATATTTTCTTATGTTCACTAATTGTTTATGAATTAGTGTGAAAATAGAGCACATGGAGATTGGCTTTGTAACGCTTTCCTTTATACAAAACCAGTGTCATGGTATGGTAGTAATAATATTGAAATTTATACCACCCATAAACCTTTTATAGCAGTGTAATTAGTTGGGCTATTAATACTACCCAAGCTTAGCCTTATTTTATTGCTGTGAACACAGCTTGTAATCACATAAATGATAATAAGTAGTAATGCTTAAGGGCACTGTAGAAACCCAGGCATTTTTGTCTCTCTGGTGAGTACTCTTTGTGAATAAAAGTAGGGGATCCTACAGCTTTCCTCTCCTGTGGGTACTTGGTTCCATGCTCTCCTTAGAGGGTTCTGTAATGGAAAACAAGGTCATAAAACTCCTGTTCCCTCACTTTCTTTAATATGACTCTGCCGACTTCTGTGCTAATACAGGTGTAAATTAGGCAAAAAACAGCAAGAAAGAATTGGATTCAAAGAGTTTGGGGCTATATCTGCAAATCAACGGTGTGCTGCTTCTTACAGCATTATGGTGTTCTCAATAGGAGATTATCCATATCAGGTCCTTTTTGCCTTGTGTTTTGTGATGTTTTATAGAATTAATATTATTCTATTATCAGGACAATATTTTGGGAAAAAGAAGATGTGACTTGTTTGTCATTAACAGTACTGTGGTGAGTAGGAAGGATAAGTGTCCCACAGTTATGGAAAGCACAGTCCACTTTGCAACACATTTCTAGATTGCTTCTGCACCCTGCGGAGAGGACTCTGGATGGCTACCCCCATATGCATCACTTCACATCTCTTGCATCCTGCCCAGTTGGTCTACATCACCATCTCATGATGTTTCCTGCTGTTTCTGCACCTCTGGTGCAAGTCAGTTGGTCCAACATCCATTCTGTTGTTTAACTCTGGTGAGAACAAAAACAAAATGGTATGTTTCCTTGTAGTATTAATAGCCAGAAGAAGATTCACTGTACTAGTGAACATGCATTTGAAAGGAGTGAAATAGGCCAGGAGCTAACTGCAAGCAAATTGGTCAATACTGATTGTCCAACCAGAATAAAATTAAATTTAATTAAGCTGCTTGGAATGACTTGGGCATTCTTCCCACATTAATAATCTAAATACTTTAGGGAGGAAAAAGAAGTCACTACTGATGATTCAATTTGAAAGGCAATTAAAAGCATGTTTTAAACAAAGCAAAAGGTGAGAGACAGAATATGACCCTATCTATTATGGCAACCCTGCTGCAGTTCAGGCAATAGCAGCCCCCAGTAAGGGCAAGGCTGCTCTCTGCATCCCTACCCCAGGGACAAGAGCTGTCTCACCCCAGGAAGGTGCGAGGGAATGAAGGTCCCCTGCTCCCTGGGAGCTGGATGGCTGCTGGCTGTGTCTGAGGCTGGTCTACCACGAGGTTGCTTTTATCTGAGGGGTGGAAATAAAACAGCCAAAGTGAGCTCCTGTGGAGCCTCCCTAAGCACCAGGGTCTTTTCTGCTCTTCTCCATAGCTCACAGTGAGACGGCTTAAAGCACAAAAGTCGGTTTAGGCAGTAAATTTAATTTACCCACATTGAGGAGACTCAAAATCTGGCAATTTCTAATATTTTTCTTTGTTTAATCCTTCTGCGCTAAAGCTACATTTGCCACTAACAGCCCAATTCTTACTAGTTCCCTGGAAATTTCAACAGTGAGAACTTTCTTAAAGCTTTTATTCAGGTCAAGTTAGGAAGCAGGGACTGTCTGAAGAAGCAGGCAGGTGACTTTCATCTTTAGCTACTTATTTAGTGGTTTCCAACACAGGCCCCTCACAACTGCTGCTAAATCTCCCAGAAAAAAAAACACAGCTCTGTGTGAGAATTCAATTTCTGTTATATTTAATAGCACCATCTTTACAGTATTTTGCACAAGGTTATGATAAATATTAATATCTAAGAACTTAGTCACTATGTTTTAGATTTCTGACTTTCAAGTTTATTGCTTAGTTGCATAAATGCTTTCATAACACACATGCCTGGTATCCTGTATTCTTGAGGGCCTTTCAGCACTTCCTAATCTTGTTTAATTTTGCTTGGGTATTTGAAACTAGTGGTACCTGTTTCTTAAAAATATCATCTCTTCTGTTATGATTTACTACTTGCATAAAAAAAAATTAGAAAGCCAAATTCAAAACATAAATATATCTGTCTGTGATGCTACTACTCTTCTGAACACATCATGATCAGTATTAACACAGCTGAATTTGCAAGGGAAAGTTGAACTTTTGACTTCGGTGCATTTGCTGGATGCTTGCATTTAGTACTATTTCTTCCTTTGCCATGATGCCTACTGTTCAAGCTCTTTCTGTGCTTCAAGTGCGTGTGGATTTAATGAGATTTTGTTTGACAGCTTGTCTAAAGATCAACTTTTGGCCTCCATCTCTATTACCTAAGGTTTCCTACCTCTTATGAAGTATTGGTTCTGTGCTGAATGGAGGGTTAATTCCCCTGCTGTTTCCAAGTTTAATATAGTCTTGCTTTTTGGCTTTTACATGGGTTCATTTAATTTTAAAGCAATTTTTTAGCATTTCTGAAGAAACAAGCCTATTCTGAAGTCATAGAGTACTCTGCTGTTTGGAAAATGTGATATAAATTTTCTCGTTTTGAAGCATGCTCCAAAAGGTTAAATATTTTTAAATTGTTTATTTTTCTCTACAGTTTCTGGTTCATTACAGCTTGAGCATCCATAAATTGATCTGATGCTAAGATATTTTGTAACTCCCCAGGGCCTCCCAATATACCTAATACCCTAACTGTTTTTTGGGGGGACTTCTGGGGGATTTTCCATGTGTGCCTTGTCTACAAATCGTAGTTGAGAGACAGTGAGCTCTCTCTGTGAGCTTGTTATGTGGTGCATTTGCTCTAAGCTGAGAGATAAAAAGTAGTGGAGGAGAGGAGATGAAATGAAGAGCAAAATAGAGCAGCCCATTTAAGTTTTCCAAGACAAAACACATGCTAAAACCAGCTCTGTTTCTCAGACAGGTATTCTAAGAAAGCAACTGCTGTAATTGAAGCGAATGTCCTGTTACAAACAGGAAGGGACAGACTTCAGAAGACAGTTACTATTGACTTACACGCATATTTGCATCACAAAGAATATTCTGAAACTTTCCTCTAGGATTATTAATGGTTTGCAGTTTGGCAGCTCCTTTTTGGAGTTCAGTTGTAGAATAGCTGCTTAATATAATATGAATTTTAATGAGCATAGAGAAAAAGAGCATTTTCTGTTCATCTGTGTAGTGTATCATTGGACATCCTTGGCTCAACTAGGTATAAGGTTCAGTGAAGGGGTTCCCATTTACAGCTGTCCCAATTAGTGAAAGCTCTCTGAGACTAAAGCAATAGAGTTTGCTATCCTCATTTAAAATTTATATCATAGACACCTAAGGAATGTTGCTTATCTAACAGACAAATATTAAAATCTTTAAAAGTTAGTGCATTTGTTTTTGCAATAGATGTCAAAAATGCTTGTTTGGGCAGCCACTAGAAATACCCTATTCAAAATTAGATCAGGATGTCTTAATCCAACAGACATGAAATAGAAGTATGTCTGAAATACAGAGAATCATAGAATCATTCAGGTTGGAAAAGACCTATAAGATCATCTAGTCTAATCTTACTCCCAATATCTCCCTGAGCCCTAGACCATGTCTTGAAGTGCTACACCTACCCATTTTTTGAACACCTCCAGGGATGATAACTCCACTACATCCCTGGGCAGCCTGTTCCAGTGGCTAGTCATTCTTTCAGTGAAGAACTTCTTCCTGATATCCAATCTAAACCTCCTCTGGCACAACTTGAGGCCATTACCTCTTGTCC
>JAVSBS010003906.1:0-14926 GCA_033124195.1 Coracias cyanogaster | reverse complement strand
GAACTTCTTCCTGATATCCAATCTAAACCTCCTCTGGCACAACTTGAGGCTGTTACCTCTTGTCCTTTCATTAGTTACTAGGAGAAGAGACTAGCACCAGCCTCACTACAACCTCCTTTTAGGTAGTTGCAGAGAGCAATGAGGTCTCATCTCAGCCTCCTCTTCTCCAGACTAAACAATCCCAGTTCCCTCAGGCGCTCCTCATACAACATACTCTCCAGAGCCCTCACCAGCTTCATTGCCCTTCTCTGCACGCATTCCAGCAGAAGCCTATTCCAGTGGTGGTGTCAGACACTTTGGCTTCTGTGTTAGTGCAGTGCAAATTTATATAATGTAATTATATAATAAAAAAATATATGTGATACATAATAAGAAAATCATGCACAATATAGTACTTCACATCCTGAGTTATAAAGCATGTTACATCACACAAGCAAAACAGCATCCAATAAGGGGGCTTTAAGGCAGTACAGGTTTGAATCCAGAAGCTTTCACATTAAGAGTTTCCCAGAACTTTGTAGCTATATCTGCTGCTTCCCAGCATAGGAGGATGGGAAGAAGACGCCTCCCTTGCAGGGTAAGCTGTGCATATCAAATTCATTATCACTCTACCTTTCCTGTTGCTTGCACTTTTCTTCCCACATGAAGTCTGGGATCAGCTAAGGTTATTCTTATCAGGAAGAAGCTTCATCTTCTATATGATATATATGTGAACATGATCCTGCAGTGTGAAAGCAGGAAAGGCAGTCCCAGTACTGTGACCAGGCCTGGTTTCACATATCCTTTACCAAAATGCAGCCTTCATCTTCTAGCGACAAGTCCATTAATCACCAGTTCAGCAGAGAAAAACTGTCCCTTTTAGGCAAGGAGAAAAAGGTCTTAAATTTGTTTGTTAACATTCTCATTAAAAGCTATGTTGATCATTTATCAGTACTAGTTTTCTGTAGCCACTTCATCATGTTTGGCTTAGTCATGTTCATCATAGAATCAATCACAGTCTCCTATAAGGACTGTTTTTTCATTGGGCAACAAATAGTCTTGACCCTTAATTTAACATGACCTTCAGCCAACTTTTTTTTTTTTTTTCCTTTGCAGTTAGCACTAATTACAAGAACAATTTGCACATACTGATTTTTGGAGGCTGAGTTACTTCTGTTCACCTATTTAATTTACTTCTGTGTGCTTGAATGCAATCAGCTGTGACTAGAAACAATTCACATGAAAAATTGCACTTGAAGATATAAGCAGGTGTTGCCTTAAATAGCAGCTCCTTCATTTTTTCTGGTGAAAAACCAAAATTGCTTTTGCAGTTCTATAGGAGAAGAAGTATTTTAGAGATCTGGTTGGCTTGTGTTGTTTGTAATTTCAAATTTTATTTATATACATACAAATTGTTTTTCACCTCTATATTTCATTGAGTTCTTTAATTAAAATATGAATTGAAGAACAAACTCTGGACTTTAGTTTTGTCTCAGTTCAAAGGTATTTGGGTTTGAATGGAGTTTATTTCCCCTGAAAAAGTTCCTACTATACAGAAATTTTATTGATACAATAGTGATCGTTCCCAATGTTCCCAAAGGTCATGACTTCCAGGAAGGCATTGTTTATTTCTGTTACCCTTACAAACTTCAGGGTATAATTCATTTGTGCAATAACTCATTTACAGCCTGGGGAAACATAGGATTTATTTTTCTCTTGTACTTATGGTACCATATTTGTCAGCCCTAACTTCTCAAATACTATGCAACTGACCTTAAAAAAAAAAAATTAAAAGCCCTGAGTTCTAAGAATAATACGTTATGAATGTCTTTTGGCTGATGGTAGATTTTAACTTTTAGAGTACATGTAAGCCACGTTTTCAAGTTTTGCAATATGAAGTGGTTGCTTGGGTTCGGATTTTAATGGCGATTCCAATAGAAGCAAAATGAATTGATGCCAGAAACTGTATGTTGAAGGAAAGTTCTAAACTTTTTGCATTGTAATAGACCATTTTTACATAAATATACATTACAGGCAGGTTCTTGCAAGTCACATGCTTCACAGCCATGCTTGAGATGGCACCACATGCCCTTGGGTTACATACTTAACAATGGACTAATACATGAATTATTTAATTTTTTATCACTTCTCAAGGATAATTTACAGAACTCAACACTAACACACATTTTTTTCTTTCTTTGTCACAAAGCAGAGGAAATGCTGCATGACTGCTGTGCCACACAGGTTTCTAAGGCAGTGTAATGGTTACAGCAGAATGCATACTGAATTCTCTATTAATTTTTTAAATTACTTTTAGCATCAGTAACAAACACTCCTATTTGTGAAGGTTTTTCTGTTACTTTTAATTTCTTTTTATTAGGGGCTTGTGTTTTTTCTTTTCCCAAGTTCCCATATCTTTCAGAAGGGATGGGTAACACTTCAGGCATCTCATCTGGACCTTGGAATGCTGACGCTGAGACAATGGGTGTCTCTTGGGGTCACAGTTGCAGAACAAGATCCTCACTTGAGAACAAAGAGAACAAAGCTGTGCCGGGGACACTGTTAGTAGAACAGGCAAAATTCTGGTGTTTTTTCAGTTGTTTTTTTTTCCCTTATCTAATTGTGGAATTGTAGCTGCTTTGCTAAAAACTCACTAACAATCTCAGCTGATAAATTCCTTACATCCGTTTCCTGACACGAGCCCTTACAAATACTCCTCTTTTTTTTAGCTCTTTTCCTCTCTTTCTCCATCTGCCTGCTTCATTTGCTTTCTCATACTGGGCAGCCATCTATTTTCATTTCTTTAGGGCATGGGTCTGTTATTAGCAGTAATAATGACCAGAGATGATTTCTGATCCTTGATCCCTTCTGTGGGCTGTAATATTCTTGTGTTTCATTCTGTTAAACAACCTTCTCATTACAAAAGCTCCAAGGTTGTGATTCAACAGTAATGACAAGCAAGCTATAATGGAAACCCAGAATTTTTTTTAAGCTTCTGCAGAGGAAAATTTTGTTATTATTCTGACTGCTTACAAGAGGATTTGTGTATAGGACTTCAGGATAGGTATGAATTAGCTAGTATAAATCAACACTTATCTCAATTCAGCTGCAATGGTTTGTATTAGCTAAGAATTGGGTGTTTGATGGTGTTTACAGGAGACCTGTTGCAAGCAATCAGCATCACAGACCCAAGAAGAGTGAAGTTGTTGCAGCTCTGTTTGTCAGTGGCACTGATGATTACAGTCATCTGGAACTATTATTGCAGCTAGAATAGCCAAGAACACAGTGGCCAATGGAAAAATGAAGTTAATATAAGAAATGTAGGAATTTCTCTGATAAAAGAGGGAGGAGGCAAGTAAAGATTTGAACTCTCCAAGGAAGGCAGAGCAAGAATCATGAATGTACAGTGACATTCCCAAATACTTTACTGACTTAATGCTTTCTTAAAGTTTTGTCTGTGATTAATTGAAATCTTATTTCTGTGTTACAAGGTCCTGAAGCAAATCCTGTGTAAACCCACTCATCAGACAATGGCACTGCCCATTTTCTTTGTCTTCTTCCTAGGAATCATTAGCCTCAGAAGAACTATCTCCATATTCTGCAGTACTCTTTCTTCTGGTATTTTAATAACTTTCATGTTTATTTTGAAAATTTTGATCTTAAAGTCTAAATAATATGCCAGTCAATTTCTGTTAAAACTAAACAGTAAGCCTTTAACTTTCAGGGGTAAAGAAAATGCTTTAAAATAATATCATTGCACTCAACAATTATGACAAAAAATTAATTACGTTTATTCTTATCATTGCAAGGAGCCTCCGTTGTTATTTTAAAGGAATGGAGATAGTGAATCACCATTTTTCATATGTATAACCTACAGAAGTTCAGAAGCATTGGATCTACATAGCTCCAGTGGGAATAAAGCCTATTCATTAATCTGTGTTTACATCTAGTGCACTTCAGTCATGCAAACTCTGACTGCCAAATGCTAGAGAGTTAAATTCTAAAAAATCATTTGATAACGTTAATCTTCTCTTCCCTTACATTGCCTCTACTCCATCCTCAGCACATTGACGTATCTCCCAACTGTTGTAAGAAAATAAAAGCAGGTGCACATTATTTGAACATCAATGTCTCATCAGTTTTAACTATATGCTTTCTAAATTACTTGTGAGACTAAATATGAGGTCTGGATGCCAGACTCAGAAGTTGACCATCTGTGGGCTAACAGTTGCAAACTAGTGCATTCTTCCATAAGCAAAACGCTGGCCAAGCAATTGCTTCAGTCATCTATGGCAGCAGAGCAAAAAAAAAAAAGAGATGATGCTTAGCATTTATGCATATTCAGAGGAGGTCAGCGTGTTCACTCTGTGTCAGCTGCACATGTGCTCTGGATGTGGCACAGAGAGGGGAAACAGCAAGCAGGAGAAATGGATGATATTACAGAGAGGGATACTTTTATTCTCTGCCAGAGTCAGTAGAAAGTGCTGTCAATAACAAGCACCATAGGAGAGTAATGACTGCAGAAGACCTCTCTCCCACAGTGAGATGCTGCAAAGTCTGAATGCCAATCAGACCCCTCCTCCTCTGGCTGTGCAGCAAAAAAATTCCCTTTGTTCCTTGCATGTGTGGCTGATTGAAGCTATTGTGGTTTAGCCTGGCTCCCTTCTCTTTGTGGCTCACTTGGAGAAAACCAAGAGTTGAATTGGGGCTTTCTATCCTCTGAGAACAGCTAGGAAGGAAATCAGTCCCATTCCCAATTAAAGACTCCAGTCCCACAGAAGACTGACTTGGCTATTGCTTTTCATAGCATTCCAGGTTGGGAATAACAAGGACATGGTGGAAGGAAAAAAAACTGTACAAGATTTCTGGATCTCAGCACTTATGTTTAATGCAGGATATTTATAAGGTTTCTCTAATTTTAGAAACTTATCAGGTATTGGGTACCAGAATTGATGATATCCTGTCATGATGGGCTGGGGAACTGATTAAATGCTCACACAGAGTATAGAGATGCTCTGCTAGGTCAAGTTGGGTCTGGGCAGCAGTTAGCTGGCAGACACCATTAAAAGTCAGTCTGTTGAACAATTTAGTACAGTTTAAAGAAACCTAGTGCAGAACAGAACAGAACCTGTGGAGAAATAACATTAGTCCTTAGCTGCAAAACTGGTCTCTGGTTCTGTTTGTCTTCACTGAGAGCAGCAAAAAAGCCAATCTCTGTGTCAGGCTGGTTCTTGGACTTCAATTACAGTGGCTTATGGTGTCACTATTTTCAGGTGAGCAGATAGAAGGTCACCGTTTCTATAGAGAAAGGAGGATTTTATTAGGTTGGAATAATCCTTTAGGTCTTAAAAGGCTGGCTGGAAGTCTGGACCAGTATTTGTAAATGTATCTAAATAGTTACAGCTACATGTAGGATCAAGACAAACTAAAAAAAAAAGTACAGTAAATAGTAGAAATAAGACTAGTTCTGAGTTCCTCTCTTTAATCTCTTTAAGCTAGTGATTTCCCAATACAGTGCTCTGGAGCCTTACTGCCGGGCAGAAAGTCTAGACAGCAGTGCTGGGATTAGCCAAATGGGCAGTCAAACAGGTACAGATGGAGTAACTGCAGGAAGGTCCACTCACAAAACCAGAGCTGAATCAGGCTGGCCGCTAGCTGATGTCCTGGTGTGAAGGTGTTTCTGCTGGTGCTCGCTGCTCTCTCAGTAGAAAACAGATGTCTTCTCCTTGCTTTGCTGCTATTGTGTCCCAGAAGTGGTGAGAGTCTTGCCTCAGCCCCTGAGTGACAGTAGGGGTGGAGAGCAATGTAAGTGGCCTTCTTTGGGCAGCAGCAGGTTAAGGTGCTATTTGCTGAAGTATCCTCGTGGCCACAGCCTTTGTGCTGGGAGTCACCCTGCTATGAAGACAGTGTTACAAGTGTTTTCCCAATTAGTGGTTCCCACCATGTGTTGGAATACCAGACCCATAGCTTCACATCAATGTAGGCATACCACAGCCTTTCTCATTCTTGCTGTCCTTACCCAGGGTGAGATATCAGTCCTGCATCTCCCATGTGGCCTTTATAGAGGCCATCCAAAGAAGGAAAGTTCATTCTCCTTCAGAGAGGGACTAAGAACAGTCTGACCCTGTCTGCTGTGAAGTCATTTAATCCCTGAGACTTTCCAGTTGAAGTTCAGAAACTGCACACAGGTGGTTTTTTTTTTCAACTGCTTTTATTGGTGGCCAAAATTTTGTTTCATTCATCTGCAAGTGTTCATGCTGCATGTGCACCCCACATCAATAGCTATTTCTGAAAGCTTTGTTCTGATCCATCCTGTCCTGCAGAAAAGACCTGGTAACATGAACAAAGCTTGACATATGTGTTTGTGAGAGTCTTGGCTGAAAGAAGTAACATAAAATCTGTGTGATTCCTATGGCAAACATGTTAGAAACGAATTAGCCATTTAAATCACCATGTTAGGAGAGATGTAATGAAAACTAATCTCTTCTTTATGATTTAGATCTCTTACATACAGATTTATGAAGTCCCAGTGGATGCCATGCTGGCAACTATTGTATTACAGCCCATTTGTTTCTGTTCAGCATCAAGTCTATTTTAATGGACAGGACTGCCCATTGTAAAGAAAGTAACACTAACCCATCAACAGTGTTCCTTTTCTCACGTTTTCTTTCTCCCCAACTCCTTAATAATTTATGGCTAAGAATGCACAATGAGATCACAACATCCTGGAAAGCATAGGCTTCTTTCCCAGAGAACTATAATTATCACCATCAACAGGCATTATTGTAGTGTTACAGCTATCCATCACTACCCAAGCTTGACTCTGCTTGGGCAGTTTGCCCACCACGAGGTAAGTCAGTGTGAGCATACAGCTTCTGCAGAAAGCATTTCTCCCTACTGCCTCATGATCTGTGTCAATCACCAGCCTCTGAAAGAATTTATTAAACTATTAACCAAGTAAAATGCAGTGTAACAGGTTAGGATAGAACACCCAGAAGAAATAAGCCATCCTTAAAATGGTAATGAAGATCAAATAGAAAAGTACAAAATGGCAATACATTCAGAGAAACAAAACAAATTAGATGGAACACAAATAACTTTTATATGCTGATTTTGAAGGGAAGTTGATTTTTTTGTGTAGCAGTGAGACTTTGCTCCCTACACAGTAACTTCTCAGCCTGGTTGCTTGACACACAGTTCCTTCTATTTTGTGTTTCGAAGTTGCAATAGTGCTAAAATATGGCTTAGAGCTTGACTTCAGTATAGGGGAGAGACTTCAATCCGTTGTGAAACTCAACAGCCCCAGATTCAATATTAGCAAGCTCCTGCTATTACTTGAATCTGTTATTACTTCCTACAAAGTAAGCCCTTTAGAGATGCACAAGAAAATCCACACCTACCCTCCAAGCAAACTAGACTCTAATCACTGATGCTGTGGTACTGTGGAGCTGTCAAACAGCTCAGGACAGGACACCACGCTGCAATCAGTGCTGGGCACTACCTCACCCAATGGCCTTCTGCTCAGCCAGTGTCACTTCACATGGCTTACCATCCATCAGGGATGAGTGTTTTGAATTACTGGCACCCGAAAGACTGGCAAGGGCTTTTCACTAAATGAAAGGGAGATGATCCAGAATCTGAGTATGGTCCTGGTTTTTATTTTTCTATTGTCACAGAATTATACTTAGGAAGACAAAAATGAATATGATACAGAAATCTGAGCATAAAGAACATGAATTCTCAATGACTGCCTAGACTTAAAGTTTCCCTATCCTACAGTTATTATATTTTGGGATCACATTTCATCAGTTTACCTCAATTCAGCAAGCCATTTAAGCATATGCTTAACTGTAGTCGGGAGTTGAGGCTTCACTAGTGTTCTGGAGTGCTTGAAGTAATGTTCGTAGAAACAAGATTCATGTGCTGAGCTGGCATTTCTGTATGTTTTAATACCACTTGTCATCCATGTTCTTTCATACACACCAGTCCCCAAGTCAGAATATTACTCACCCAGAAGTTAAGCTACAGTCTCAGTTGAGGCCTGTGCTCTTTCCTGTTAATTATTCCTGAGGTTTCTCCTTTCTCTTTTTTTTTTCTCGTGCTTGTTTTTAACTTGGAATTGTTACCTCTTCTTTTTTTTCTCAGCCCTTTCAAAACCCCTTTTTGTTCACTTGGAAGAAATGTTTACATGTGCTTTCACTAATTTTGACCCACTGTTATTTCAAGTTGACTTCTCTATCAAGAGACAAACCATCTGATGGAGCTCAGCAGCATTAACTATTCTCTTCATGCAGGTGTTCAGGGTAGTTGCACCAGTCTCTTTCAAGGTACTGAATCACCTGTCAATTCTCAACCATTTGGTTCACTTAACTCTTAATCAGAATGACTCCATTCTGACGAAGGCTGGGTAATGCAGTTGGAATTATAATTATAGGGTGTATACTTGTGCCTGTTGAGTTTCATTATCTGATGGTCTGATCTTGCTTCAAGTGCTTTGATTCAACTAATTTGAGTAGCTTTACTGGATTGTGTACCCAGAGTATCTATATGAAGGCCTGTATTTGTCGAACAAACAAAGAAGCCAGGAAACACAAAGTGAGTAAAGCTGGGTGCACTGTGCTGGGTGAGAGTGTAGCATGGGCTGTAGCCCCTTTCCTCTTCTCCCCTGGCTTCTCTGTCCCCCTTCCTGCAGGAATGCCAAAAGCAGGTGCTGGCTGAGGCCGGAGGTGGCACAGTGACACTGCTAGGAGCCTCGCTGAGATCTGTACATGTGACACCTGGTGCCTCTCTCTGACCTGACTTCTTTCCCAGTCATAGAAATAAGCTTGGTCCTACATGGTTTGATTTTGACAAATCTGTTACTATCACCTGTCTTTGCATTCCATTCCCTCAGCTCTATGAATCCTCAAAGAGAACTGATAACAAGTAGGTGGCTATCTCAACAGCTCATTTCAGCAGCCAAGGACAATGCTCTTCAGAGTCAGCTGACAAAACATTTATCTAATGCACTCCAATCTATCCTTTTGCTCTGCTAGCCCATGCTGTTCCCCCTTTGCAACCAGCAAGAGCTGGTGAGACCCTAGGGCTTCAGTGCAAGCTGTGTGACCTTTCCACGCTATGTCTCTTCCTCTGTAATGTTCAGTGGCTTCTAGAGGTACCAACCTCCAGGAGCCTATAGAGAGGTGGCCAGGGAGCCTGCCTAGAGAGACTAGCTTACAAAAGGTGGATGGCTGGAGATATTATTACCTGTTTTACAGATGGGAATTTGAGAGGAGTTGAAATGCAGTGATTTGTGTATGATTACACCAGCTGTCTCTGGCAGAGCCAGAAGAACCCTCCATTTTTTATATCTTAGATCATTATTTAATAATGTAACTAACAATATTGATTTAATATAACCAGCAGTCCTGGCTACCATTTACAGTGCTGGTGATTTTCCAGAATAAGCATTACTTCTCCTGCAGACTGACACTCCCCTCAGCTAGCCATTCTGCTTAGGCTGCCAAAAATGCGTTAGCTATGAGCTGTTCTTGTCTTTGCTCACCTAGGCTGTCGGTGGACTTCTGGCACTGAGACTACAATATTCCATTACCAATCTTCTGGACACTCTAGTTCCTTCAGCCTTTCAGCTTTCATTAACAGGACTAATTAATTGTACACTGATGAGGCTTGTGGTGACTAAGCCCACTGCAGTTAGGGGAGCAGCATGTAGATGCTGGGGACCCAACTGTGAAGAAAGAAAGGGAACAGTAGAAAGAAGCCGTGTGGACTTTTGTTCCTTTGAAGTGACCTTTCAGTGCTGGTTCTTTACTTTTTCATTTCCTTTATTTTATTCTTTTCCTTATTTGTTCTGAAAAGAGTCAAGCATTCCTTGCAAAACAATTCATATGTAAAAAGTTTTCACATTGGGTTCATCTGATAAGGTCTGCAGAGGGGTCTTATTTGCAGTGACAGGTTGGCAGACAGACAGCCTCTCCATTTTCTAAATGAAAGGAGGCTAGCAGCAGGACATCTCCTATCCTCCGCCTTTTGGTGCTGGAAGAGAACCAAAATCTAGCAAACAGCAGTTCAGGGAAGCCAGCTATTTAGAAGCTGCAGAAATGCACGGACACTGGGTATGTAACATACGGTTTGCGTTCTGTGAGAACCAACACAGACAAGTGACATTCGGCTTGGTGATTTTCTGCAATGGGGGATGAGAAGCTCGACCTAGCAGATGCAATTTGCTTGCCTTTTTTTTTTTAGCATGACAGTTCCAAATGTGAAATAATCTAAATGTATTTTTAATTCTTGGATGTAAAAGAAAAGGCAAGCATGAAGACTAGATAATTTTCTCCCCCTTTCACTTTTATACTCTAGCATGTAACCAATGTCAAATCACTTTCCTGTTTCCTTCAAACGTGCCTATGCAGAAAGAGGATGAAGGTCCTGAGTTAGTCTGCCAGGCATCAATAAAAGTACTTTGTAACCTACTACCCGGATGCAGCACAGCATACATCAGAGTTTCTCAGGGAAACAGGAACAAGATTTTTGTGAATGCAGTAACAAATGGTAAATTATCGCTACTTGCTGTTAATCCATATTCCCACAGTCCTGCACACAGCACACTGAAAAAGAGCATGCACCTTTACTGTCATGGGCAGCATCCCCTGTGTTAAATGCTTCAGCATATGGAAGCCTCTGAATAGAGGCCCACTTCTGCCTGGTTTTAAGTGTATTTTTTTAGCTGCCATTGATCTTGGTATTACTCTTAGTGTTGTTAAGGTCATTGGGGAGCTAGCTGGTTAAGAAATGGTGCATTGCAAAATCTTCTTTAACTGGTAAAAGTTGTAGTATAGAAATGATAATTTTCATGGTTGCTGGTATATGTACCTAATTAAACTTTGCCTTCAGGTCATTCATGGCTAAAATGGTGCAGATGATACTTGAAAATATGTGGCTTCTTGTTAGCTGCATACTTGACTGATTATACGCTTGTCTTCACAGCTAAGCACTCCATTGAATCCCAGTCTCATGCCAGTCCCTGCTTTTCTGCCCAGCGCACAAGCCTCGCAGCTCTGCTCCACTCCTTCCCAATGCAGCTCTTTGCAAAAGCTCACATTCTTGAAAGATGGGGAGTAGACATTAGTTGTTGCTGTGGTCCTAAAAATCAGACAAATTACTACAGTGCCCTGCAGAAAGCCAGAAGTCACTTCTTGGTTGCACAAATGGCACTGTAGACTAATAGACGTAAAAATAATTAATACCTCTGCCCAGGCTTAGTGTTTCTGTATTAGGTTATTTATCTTGAGAGGAGGAGTGAATGTCAGCTCTATGCTTAAAACAATGTTGTCCTTTCCTACCAAATTAATTTCCAGAGCATAAAAAATGGCCTTAAGTACCCACAAACCCTGGTGATGCCCACAGCATGAGCCCACCTGCCTATTGCAGACAGCTGGTAAACAACAAGCAGATCACAAATGTTTCTAAGGGTTCAGATGAACATTTTTCAAAGGGGACCCATGTGTCATGGTGAGTTCATGCTGCTAAATTGGACCATATACGCGGGTGTGAATCCCAGTGGGAAAACATTACCTGGGATCTTTTCCGGTCCAGCTGACAGCTGTCTGTCTTAGGTGATAATAGACCAAACGTTAGAAATATGATTGATGTCTGTGTTCCAGTAAATGCTGCTGATATACAATAGCTTTCACCCCACCTCTGAAGGAAACAGAA
This sequence comes from Coracias cyanogaster, assembly GCA_033124195.1. Classification (NCBI taxonomy): domain Eukaryota; kingdom Metazoa; phylum Chordata; class Aves; order Coraciiformes; family Coraciidae; genus Coracias; species Coracias cyanogaster. The sequence continues at coordinate 3,232 of JAVSBS010003906.1, read as the reverse complement.
GGTCGTTCCATTATTGAAGAGGGAATTTTTGGTCAACGCAACTGGAGCAGGAAGTCTAATAACTTAAAGATCAATGTTTCTATAACTATTTTACATTCAAAAACCAGTGCTGCTGTGAGCTACAAGAAAAAAGGCAATCAGTGGCCAAAAAAGAAAAAAAATATCGTTAAAGAATAAGGCCTATAGTAAATTTACCAGATCAAAAAGTGAAGTATTGCTGGATAAGCCCTTATTATCCAGCATTAAGACCAATAGCATGTAAATGAATGGAACAGAGATGATGAACTGCTCACACTTTGGCTAATGCTCTTAGGAGTGACAGAGTTGATGAGAATTTGAAGTAGAAAAGGTTTTTTTAGAGCAAGATCACTGCCAGTTTTGAAAGATGTTATTAAGGGAAGAGAACACACTCGTTACAATCTTTTCCTTCCTTAAATGCAATTCTTGTGATTGGAGCTGACTGTGTCCCTCTAAAGAGCAGCTAAGCTGTAGTGGCAGCTTGTGTATAAATGACAAAAGTTCATTCAAATTGCACCTTGATGCTGAGGCTGATGGTCAAGGAGGTACATTAAAGGTAAAACTATAAAGCGGGCACAGCAATATTTGGAAAGGCATCGGTTCCCTGTCTCCATCTCTACCTGATGTTGGAGTGCTAGACATGGAGGTTGGATAAGAAACAAGAGTCCAGGGAATGCCAGTGTGAGTGCATATGAGTTGTCTTGCTTGTCAAAGGAGGAGGAATTAAACATGCATATGAGAAAAGGGAATTTTCTGAGGTTTCGTTAATAAAATCGGGGAAGGGGTGCATGGGGGAGTTGGCAGGAGAGGTGTTTTGTGGGGCATGAAGACAGGCAACTCCAGCAGATGGGCAGCGGTGGGACCTGCTGGGGGGAAGAGCAAGAGACTTGCAAAGCAAACCGTTGTCAGAGAACACACTAGACTGACAACCTGATATCAGAAGCTCCATCTATTGTAGGAAATAGAAGAAAATATTTTAAAACCCTGGGTGAGTGAAGGGCTTCCAATTGATGGCCTTTTCAGGCAGCCACTGCTGTAAAGTCAGGAGGGACAAATTTACACAGGGACAGCTGTTGTGTGAGGAGATGCCTAACCACAGCAAAGGGAAAATTGGAATATGTTTTTACAAGTAGTTGTAAGACAGATGACTTGAGAAATTCACTAGGAAGGAGGTTTCACTACATGCATTTTCCCAATCAGAATATCTCAGACTCATAGAATGAACAATTTTTGCTTTTTAGACTGTAAGCCTGGGAATCGAGCCTCCCCCCTGCTCATTTTTCTCATGTCCAGATTGACCTCAAGAAAAGCATGATTGAAAAAAGGAAATAGTTGGATAGGAAAGCTTGCATTCACCTAATATGATGAAGTAATAGTGTGGTTCAGCTGAAGGTAGTGGCATTAATATGCTGCAATGTTTAAAATGTATTTCTTCAGTTCTCTCTGTATAAGTACCACTCCAGTCACCTTTCAGATGACAGGCACTATCCTTCACCTCTTTTCACTCCCATCTAAATAAAGGTTGTGTGTGAAACCCCAGTTTTCCAGGTTTTCATGCTACAGAATGAACCAGCAATTAAGGGAAAGGGAAAACCCACTATCTTTTACTGAAGTAGAAATGTAAAGAATAAAAATACCGAAGGCATGCTGGGTTAGCTTTTGGGTACTCCCGTGGTTATGCAGGAGCTTTCTACCCCCTTGATGCTCCCGGCTCCTGTCCCGGCTGCAAGTTCTTAGTGTTGCAGTTTCTTTTTCAGCTTGGATTTTCTCTTCTGCACACAAAGGAGAGACAGGCTTGCAGTGGAAAGGCTATTGTCCAGTCCAGTATCTCGATCTTTAAACACCTAGCAGTATTTTGCAGTCAGTAAGTGTAAATACTTGTATCTGTAAAGTTGCTCTTAAAATGACATACCAAAGTCCTAGTTTTTATGTTGAGTTTCTTGCTTGGGCTGAGAGTGTCTTTCTCTGGCTTTGAGGAGCAGCAGTGACCTGGTTTGAGCTAGAACAGAACAAATCTGTTCTCTGATTTTACTTTTCAGTTTAGTCTCTTCTATGTAACTGCACTTTCTGAAGTTAATGGCATATTTTTTCAGACACTGTCTGCTTTTAGCAGTAATAACATTTGATGTTTACAGTTACTACCAAGGATTGCTGTGCAGAAAGGCTTTTGCTTATACTTGCTCCTATGGAGACCAAGGTCACTGCTAAATCTTGCACATCACATTGGGGTGCTGCAAAGTTAGAGGTCATACCTGCGGGGAAGAGCAGACAGGACAGATGACCCTAAACTGACCAGCGAGGTATTCCATTCCATATATGTCATATTCAGTATAAAGCTAAGCAATCGTGACCGTCAGGCTCTTCTCTTGAATGGCCAGTGTCTGAGGAGGACTTTGTCTATTCTGCCTTTGATCCGAATCCATGTGTTCCTGAATCCAGTTCCAGAATCCAGCTCCTGAATCTGGTTCCCGTCTGACACAGGGCCCAGCCTGGGACTTCCCCAGTGCCTGCTCCACAGCATCAGTGATGACTGTGACATAATTGCCATCAAAGGGGTTGGATTCAGTGTTGATTTTGTGTATATTTGTTATATTTCATTGTATTGTTATTGTTTCATTAAAACTATTTTAGATTTCCAATCTGTAAGTCTCTCTTATTTCCTTTCTCTTCCCTTTGAGAAGGGAAAGGGGTTAATGGAGACTGTCTATCATTTGTCTAGTGGCTGGCCCAGCCCTAACCCTTGACAAGCAACAGTGATGAGGAATATAGGCGTGAGACAGTTAGAGCCTTTGTGGCACTCCGGGTGCAAAGAATATTGTGAGTAGCTGAGTCATTTGATCCCTGCTGTCTGGAAAACTTCATTTTTTGAAAAAATTTTTGGACAGGGCCCTGAATTGTTGTCCAGTGTCAGAGGAGAGAGGATCAGCTGCATGACAAGAAGGGGAGGAAAGAGAGATACGGGAAGGAGTGACAGCTGCAAGAGCCCCAGGGGAGTAAAGGGTATGGAGTTCGGTCTGTCACTGCACTCTCGGCTTCTTCTGGGCTGCACAAACACATATTATAGGAATGAGTGTTGTTGCAGAAGGACAGAAAAGGACCAAACATGATGAAACCCTTGGCATTATGTGTGTGAAGAGCTCACAGAATCACAGAATCATTATGGTTGGAAAGGACCTCCAGGGTCATCAAGTCCAACCTTTCTCCTAGCATCTCT
>JAVSBS010003904.1:2320-16853 GCA_033124195.1 Coracias cyanogaster | reverse complement strand
GATGAAGAGCATCAGAGGGAACTGGGCTTGTTTAGTCTGGAGAAGAGGAGGCTGAGAGGTTGTAGTGAGGCTGGTGCCGGTCTCTTTTCCCAAGTAACTAACGATAGGACAAGAGGTAATGGCCTCAAGTTGCACCAGGAGAGGTTTAGATTGGTTTTCAGGAAGAAGCTCTTCACTGAAAGAATGATTAGCCATTGGAACCGGCTTCCCAGGAGGTGGTGGAGTCACCACCCCTGGAGGTGTTTAAAAATGGGTAGATGTGGTGCTTTGATGCATGGTCTAGGGGTTAGGGAGATGTTGGGCAACGACTGAGCTAGATGATCCTAGAGGTCTTTTCCAATCTGAATGACTCTATGATTCTATGATACCTTATCCTGCCCTTCAGGTCTCTGTAGCTGGAGCAGCAGATGGATTGTAACAGCCACATTCATATTTACAGAAATTTTCTGAATTCTGAGGATGTTCTCCTTTCCTGAATTCAATAGTCTTTGCTGCTTGTGAAGACTTAAGTACAGTGAGACATTTCCTTTCAGTATTTTGGTAATTTTGTGCCATGCTTACAGGTTCTAATGAATTAAGGGCAGAAGTGAAATTAAAGGAATGGGGTACCAAGAAATAACAGATCACTAGCAGTGCTAAATCTATGATTCGCGAAGGACTTTTCATCCAGTTCCTGGCTTAAATCAACTCACTGTGAACAAAATATTTCTCCTTTTACTTGGTTTGTGTTTCAACTGATTTAGTTTGTTCATTAATGCCAAGTCTGAATGTATGGCTCTTGCTCTGTCATTTCAGGGTCCTGTCTGGCAGCTTTGTGTGGACTACTGCAGAAGGTAGTTTAAACTAGAAGGCTAGACTTGAGGAAGATAACACTGGTGTACATAAGTACATGTATCTGCTGATAGCATACGGCCAGACCACAGGCACCATATCATCCAAAACTGCTGCAGCAATATTCTTCAGAGTTAAACTTTTACTTACATAAGTAAATTGGAATTCAGGCTTAAATTGCGGAAAAATAGAGAATTTTGCCAGTTACTTGTCTCAAGAAGCTGGAAGATCTTTGCTTCTCCTCTTCTATTCAGAAAATGTATTAAATAACTCCCAAGACTGGAAAGAATTGTTGCCTGGTAAAGGAGGGCACTATTCCACATTTCTTTGCAGACTTACATATCCCTGAGGTCTCTCTCTGTATTCAGTTGTATAGAGGAATTCAGCAATAAATTACATTAGTAAGACTCTGTAGGCATGAAAACAACAAGAGATCAGAATCATATTCTATTTTTTTAAGCTGTACATTCTCTTTATAGCTTAAGGTCAGCAGGTACTCTCTTTATCTGCACATCATGTGAGTCATTAACCACAGCTATAGTTAAATAAGCAATGGCCAGTGTATTTATACAATCAAGTGTGACATCCATCCAAAGAAGTAATTGATTCTCTCATTATTGATTTTACATTGTATCATGTTGTTTCCCTTCAAGAACACTACTAAAACCACAGTGGCAGATTTCCGAAATAGAATATCCACTTAACACACTTGAAGCTGACTCTGCTGATGTCTGATTAAAATGACTGCTGAGTTTTGCTTTTAGTAATGGCTTCTGATTGCAGTATCTTGCCACAAGCTCCAACCAATGAACATGAAAATGGCTGGACACCTTATCAGGAAGTGCATGACTTTTGCTGATCTCAAAGTTGAAATCTCAGGGACAATGAGTGAAATTGAATTTTCTCCCATCCCACCCACCTGGTGAAGAGAAAAAAAATAAAGACTAGAAAACACTGTAATTTTTAACCAACAGTCAAGTATGTCTGTTTTGTTTGGTGTTAAATATAAATGCTTTTTGTGCACCATGAACCTTTCATATTGCATTTGTGGATGCTTAATTGCTTTCTTCTCCTTATTACTAGTAGCTGCACTTTGTGTCCTTTTATTTTAGTGAATTATACCTCATGCCAAGGAGGCACCTGTTTGAAGGAGATAAGTGCAGAAGCACAAACATTCAAGTCACTCAATCTCTCGTGTGTGAAACTTCCTTTTCTGTCCCTCTATTTTTAGATACTTGTAATATATTTTAAAGCAGGCAAGATATGCAAACAAAAAAGGAAACAAGCAAGCAAACAAAATTCTGAAACACAGTTATGATGAATACAGCTGAAGAGTCTAGTAGGTCAAAATGTGATTCCAAATAAAATAGAGTTCTGCATTTTAAAAAGCTACTTATTTTCCTAGGGTGAATAGAAGTTGTGTACTGCAACATTTACAAGAAATGCTGTGGCCTTATTTTAGTCTATGAATGATCGCTCTTTCTTAGAGTTTATTTTCTGGCTGTATGATTTACAAGAAATGAATTTTGTGACTACTTTGTTACTACTATACTTGTGTACTTCTCTAAAGTACTGAATGGTCTTTCAGTTAGACATAAAAATAAACCCAGGGCTAAGGAGTAGAGCATGTATTTCTTCTGGGCACGAACATTTTGGTTTTGTGCACAACACTTGTTTTATTTGTGAAATTGGGTTGAGGGGTGTTAATTTTCATTTATTGAAGTGCAAAAGATTGTTAACTTTTTTCCTTTCAAACATTTTCCTTTTTTTGATCTTCTATTCAAACACTGGCATCCAAGCTTTAACGTGGGGTTGATACCTTTGGTATTGGGGAAAACCCTTACATTACATCTTTCTCATTAATCACAGCACTTTTAAAATGGCAAAATAAATCAGATCCTTAGAGACTTTAAATCATATAAGATATTTATAATTTGTTGCATGGAATGAATGCACTGATACCTTGTCTCCTCCAGTGAGGGAGGTAGGGTGAAAGGGAAAGGAGGCTTGTAATAATTTCCTACTGTGTTCATTTAACTTTATGATGGTTCCTCTCAGGAGGCCATAATGAAAAGATAAGAGACTAATGATCCGCAAATTTAACAGAACCCAGGCTGAACAATCTTTCAGTCTGACAAAATTAATTAACATTAGAACACATTTACTTGAGATATTCCTCTCAATAATTGTATATGTGTGTGTGTGAGAAATCAAGCCCCAAGATAAGAACATTCCTTAAACTTTTGAGTTCATTTTTAGACTACAATTTTAACCTTCCAAATCTAATTTCTGCTTTCACAATCTAAGTTTGATACTTTTTTTGTATTCATTCTTTGTTTTTCAAAAGTACAGTTGTCACTGATCATACTTCATACTTGGTCTTTTCCTTGTATGTACTGTCATAACTACTTAAGTGACAAAACTAAAGTTTGTCTTTAATAATTCTTTTTATTCTGATTATCTCTCGATCAGCTACATAACCAAGGTCTGGTATTTATTACAAACCTAAACTAATCTGTACACTCAAATGCAGATCTTCTATCAAGCCTCTGTACAGACAATTCAGTCTATGTATGTATTAAGTTCAATGGTCTTGACACACACTATCTCAATGACTGTCATTTCATGGTGTGGACACCGTCACTAGTGAGTATGTTAGTATGCAGTTAATTCTTCTATAAAAACATCTCCAAAGGAGGCTAAATTTCCTTCCCCATAATGAGTTACTGACATATACCAGCATGGTAGGCCAGCTGAAAGCACCAGAGTTGCACCATTAAGACTGAGTTTGACTAGTTCTGATGTATAAGTCTGCTTACAAATGCAGGCTTGCCTTAACTCATTATGATCTGTACATCTGCATAAAACCTTGGAAAGGCTTGAGAGGTGGGCCTGTGCAAGCCTCATGAAGATCAACAAGGTCAAATGCAAGATTCTGCAATTGGGTTGAGGCAATCCCAAGCACATCTTGGTGATGAGTGGATTGAGAGCAGCCCTGTGAAGAAGGACTTAGGGGTGTTGGTGGATGAAAAACTGAATATGACCAGGCAATGTGTGCTCACAACCCAGAAAGCCAATCATGTCCTGGGCTACAACAAGTGTGGCCAGCATGTCGAAGGAGGTGATTCTCTCCCTCTACTCCACTCTCATGAGTACCTGGATTAATGCATTCAACTCTGGTTCTCTCAACAAAGAAGGACAGGGACCTGTTGGAGTGGGTCCAGAGGCCACAAAGATGATCAGAGGGCTGGAGCACCTCCCCTATGAAGACAGGCTGAGAAAGTTGAGGTTGTTCAGCCTAGAGAATAGAAGGTCTCTGGGCATACCTTATAGAAGCCATCCAGTACTTAAAGAGGGCTCACAAGAAAGAGGTTAAGGGACTCTTTATCAGGGTGTGTAGTGATAGGATGAGGGGTAATAGTTTTAAACTGAAAGAGGGTAGATTTATATCAGATGTAAGGAAGAAGTTCTTCACTAGGAGAGTGATGAGACACTAGAACATGCTGCCCAGAGAAGTTGTGGATGCCTCATCTCTGGAAATGTACAAGGCCAGGTTGGATGGGACTTTGAGCAAACTAATCTAGTGGAATGTGTCCCTGCCCATGGCAGGTGGGTTGGAACTAGATGATCTTTAATGTCCTTTCCAACCCAAACCATGCTATGATTCTATAAACAAGTGTAACTACTAGGAACATTTGTTAAAGTTATACCAATGTCTATGTACAACACCACAACTTGTGGTTGTACTACAAGTAATCATACTTATATTATATTTAACTTAGCTGCTTCTGATAGTAATATATTCTCAGGGGCTTGTGCTTTAGGTTTGGGCATATACAAGCTGAATTGAGTCTTGACTCATTCACAGGTGGCTCTTTCATACTTGCCTAGCTGTATTTAAGGTCTTTTATATGCCTGTGCATGCTGCAGCCAGATTCCTGATGGCGCTACAGAATAGATCTGTGTTCTTTTTTACTCTTGGGTTTTGGTTTGTTAGTTGAATTTTTTTTACATCTTTTTCTCCATAGCAGAAAAAGTCCAACAAGTGATTGTAGAAGTTATGTATTATATTGATGACAGACACAAATTTCACGGATAGGAATTGTGTAGCAACAGAGTTAACTGACTTACTCATGCTAACTTCATGAATCAATAGGATAGTTATACATATGTTGTACAGTCCTCTATTCTGTGGGGGTTTTTTTTGGTTTATTTTTTTCTGTCTTTTGTACCGACTGTGCTGCATGGCAGAAAACACATAAAATTCTGGTTCTGTCCTTGCTTTCTTGCCTTCTTTTGATGAGTTTCTAAGAAGTAATTTATTTCAGAAAAAGAGCAGTTCATTTTTGCTGTGTAAATTCATAGTATCTTTTCAATATTTTGCTTATTCTCCCATCACTTTTTAATGTGACAGCACTCCATATATATGCTGGAAGCAGTGCTCTTCATAATCATCTCCTCTTCAGTAAAAGTCATTAAGTCTATATTGTGAAATTCTACCTTGATTACAAATATGCACATTTTCCATGCTGCCTGTATAGAAGAAATGCCATGTATTTTTATTTGCAGCTCTAGCCAAAGTGGTTGATATTAAGGAACCATTAAGGAAACCTGAATCCCAGATCATTATTCATTCAACAGTCAAAAAAAAGCATCTGTGCATTAGATGCTATTAGCACATGCATAATGCCAAATATAATGATGCCATTAAAGCAGACTTGATTAATAGTTTATGAAGACTGAATTTATGTTATTTTTGGAAATGTAGTTTATATTATCCTTTTGAATTTATTTTTTGGGAACACTGGTTCAGTGAAGAACAGCCTGAAGGCCCTTCCTTGGCAGGTACATCGTGTTCTGTTGAGTCTGATCTGCTTCCACTTAGATCAGGGAGGTAAAAGGTCATTATATGGAGAATACTGGATTTCTCCCAGCTAGCATGTACAGAAATACACTTTTATTACTGAGCTCTACATTAACTGTTCTGTGTCCTTAAAAGTTCCTCAAGGATTCAGCAAAAGCTTCTACTTTCTCTCTCTGGTTGTTGAAAAACTACGTGATTATGCTTATAGTCTTAGGGCTGCTGTATTTATTACATCAAGGTTAATTGCAAACTTGCCTTCATTCCACTTGTAGCGGTGGAACAAAAGAACCTCATTGCAAAAGTACTTAGTTCAATGGGTTTTGTGTTTTGCTGCTGGGCCTGTAGCAGCTGAGGCACTGTCTGTGTCAGGATCTTTGGTTTTCTTTTGTTCCCACAGTATTCCCTAACATGAAGCTCTTGTTTATGATAAGTAGTTACATTTCCACCGAGAGGTTACAGGACCACCAAGAATGATGGAATAATAGCCTGATTTTTCTCTGGACTAAAACCGTCTTGTCTTTGCTAGCCTAGAAATTCACTTCGTGAATGAGTTGCATAGAAAAGGTAAAGGCTCTGTGCCCAGTCTTGCTCTGCCAACCCTGGTCAGTGCAACATCCTCCATTGCTCTAGTTACACAGGAGAGAAAATCTTAAAGCCTTATCTTCATTGTCATATCAGACTTACTCAGGCAAAGGTTTACTGAAACCAATTAAACTTGTAGCAACCAGAGAAATTCTGGGCTTCATTTATAAGATTTACATTCAACGTTTCTTCCAGTTAGGACTGAAATTCCAAAACTTCAAATAAAATTACTTTGGTAGTAATAGTAATTTTTTTATAAAAGAAAATAATACTAATAAACTACTGATTTTCACCTGCTTGTAAGCTTACAGCTGATTTTAAAAAGATGTATTTTTCTTTATACAAGAGCAGCTGAGTGAACTGGGGTTGACCTCATTGCTCTCTACAACTACCTGAAGGGAGGTGGTAGCAAGGTAGCAGTCAGTCTCTTCTCCTAAGTAACAAATGATAGAACACAAGGAAATGGCCTCAGGATGCACCAGTTTAGATTGGGTATTAGGAAAAACTTATTCACTGAAAGGGTTGTAAAGCACTGGAACAGACTTTCCAGGAAACTGGGTGAATCACCATTCCTAGAGGTACTTAAAAGATATATACATGTGGTACTGAGGGACATGGTTTAGTGGTGATTGGCATTGCTTGGTTAATTGTTGGACTTGATAATCTGGAAGGTCTTTTCCAACCAAAACAATTCTATGATTCTGTGATTCTTAAAACTTAAAATTACTCATTTCATGATGGTCCTAGCAAATATTCTGGTTTGGGTTTTTGAGGAAGTGTTGTGTTTTTACTTCTTCTGGTGTTTTGGCTGATTTTGCTTTGCCCTGAAGGGGATGATTATTGATATATGTTATAATACTTACAAATGGTAGTTGCATACAGTAGGCCTTGCTAATGAATATTCTGGGGTAGTTAATGAAAGAAAAGTTCTGTTCTGTGGTTCAAATATCTGTGTTACATTGACAATTATGATCTACTTTTAATGAGGTGTATTTCAGATATTGAATACACAGTCATATGAATGGTGACTTGTATGTGTGTGTGTGTACTTATTACATGTGCACGCATGCCTGAGGAGTGTGCATAGCTTTAAGCTCTCTCCAGAGCAAGGATAATATAGTGTACTGGTAAAAACTTTATTAAGTAACACTTTATTTCATGGATTGATCTGAAGGATTAACATTATCAAAGAACTCAGCTCTTCCAATCACAATGGGGATTTTTTTTTTTTCTCCTAACAGTAGAAGGAATCGTAACCCCTGGATTTGGGAAATTATAGTTAATCTGTATTCTGTTCCTTCAGAAGAAATGTTGATCTTTACTTTTAAGGTTAAACAAAACACAAAGATTATCTCTTTTCTCATGTCGGAGAAGTGTCAATCTCAAACTGCTGGAATAAAATCTCAGTGTTTTTTGGAATTCTAACTTCACTCCAAATGCTGAAAACCCTTGTATTCCAACAGGCATCACATTTTTGTGTCATATCCTGAAAATACTTTTACTTGTCTAGCTGTCTGTTACAGCTTGCTCTTTGCCTGGAAGGAGTTGTTGCTAAGAACTGATGCAAATTTAAACAAAGATGCAGTTCATACAAACAGTGGAAGGACACTCTTGTCAAGGGAAATATTGAGTGTTTCACCAGGCATCACTCCCCTGACTGTTTTAAGCACAGACCTTTCAGGAGAATTCTTAGTTTTGCTCACTGAACCACAAAATTAAAGTACCATGGAAGAAATCCAGACATGTAAAAATGCCAAAATACGTATCACACTATACTGAAAGGCTTCAAAATTACTGTATTTACACAAGGGTATTACAGACAGAATAAATGAAAATTTTATGGTCTAAGAAAAGAAACACAATTTTAGTTAACTAGCATTTTTCTACTGCTCTAAAGCTTTTAATAGGAGCAGAGGGAATTTGTGCTCAGTGAAGTAGATCAGTGAAATGATAATTTGTCTTTGAATAGAGTACTTTTATCCCATTAATTTCTGCCATTATGGTGTGAGATAAGATGTAAGCCAGTGACTAACTGAAAATTAAGGCCACAAAAATGAAACAAAAGAATAGCTTATGCAGTTTTTTACAAAGCACATGCTAAAATTAATTTTTACTCAACCTTTTATTGTAGCCACTTTGAACCTCAATTCTTTATGCACTTAATCATGCCTACCTCTACTATATTTAAATATATTCATTTTACTCTTTTTAAGGATATTTGATTAAAATCCTTTCTTATTGCAGTTGAGAGGAGAAAAAGGGCATTGTGGTAGAGATATGCCTTAGGTGAATGTACAGCATTGAAAGCCTTCCTTCCTGATATATTGCAAATGAAGGAATCATTTAGTGTACTACGAGAGAAGGGTAAGAGAATACTTTAGCTTGTGTTATTTGCAAAATTAACCTGGTATTGTATACTGACTGCTACTGTCCTTTTTCAAAGAAATGTAATCACTGTGATGTTTTCAAAGTATATTTCAGAATAATGGGAAGAGGACAGAATCATAGACATGTTGTCAGAAAAAATCTCTAGAGTTCAAGGCATTTCATTCAATTCATTGCACTGAAACTAGATCATGTAAAACTACCATACACTTGTCTCATCTGTTCTTAAAAACAGTGAAGAATGGTTCATCGCATCCTTGGGTAGCCTGCTGAAGTGCCTCATTACTCTTCATTAGAACATTTTTACTTCTCTAAACCTAAAGTCTTTGATGATTTCCTCTCTGTCCTCCCCGCTATGTATGTGAAGATCAAATGTTCATCTCCCTTTTTATAACTGCTTTTTAAGTAATCAAAGACAGTTATGCTTTCTACTACTTATTCTTTTTGACTTTCTACTAGTCATTCTTTTTGACTTTCTACTAGTCATTCTTTTTTTTTGGTCTAAATACATCTACTTTTTCTCATAAGTCATGTTTTCTAAAAGCCTTTGCATCTCCACTTTTTCTCCAGTTGTCTTCTCTGGACTCTGCAGCTCACCAACGTTTTCTCAAGAGGAAGATATCCAAAATGAGCCTGATCCTTCAGCTAGGGACCTCATACTACCAGTAAACAGGGCAAAGATAGCTACCTCTCTTGTCCTATGTAGGACCTCCTAGTACACGTCGTGAAGATTCATCTTTAACAACAGCACTGTCTTATGACTTTAAAATATGCCTCTGATCTTTTTATGCCCTTAATATATTTTCTGCCTGACTTTTTTTTTTTCCCATGGGGATGATGCATTCAGTTGTGTTGTAGCTGTTATCCTCTTTCAGTACTTTCTGCTAGTCTTCTAAAATTCATTCTGTTGAACAGTCTTGTTAAGACTGTCCAGCTGAAATTGCTCAGTTACTACGCTTTGGAAAAGCAAGAGCTACGCTTTATTAATCTTTTGGAGATAGCAAGTAATTTTTTTCACCTGACAAGCTGAACAAAGCCAGTCTAGTTTTTGAAGGTCCATTCTGGCTACTTGACACAATTCTACTCACAGATTTTCATTGCTTTACTTCTTTCCATATTCTGGCAGAACAAAACTCCACAGAAGGTCTCCAGGTTCTGCTGTAATGGAAACACAGGGCAAAAGAAAGTACTCTAAAATAAATTAGGTTTCACAGTTCCATATTCTTCAGCTTCCTTCAAGTTTGTTCTCCACTGTCATGCGCAAAATTTATTCTTATAGAGTAACCATTATTCATGGATGGTCACAGGAAGAATTTCCATCTGCTCACCAGATCTTCCCACTGAGGTTGTTCATTAGCTAAAATAAATCATATCATCCTCTCCCTCCTCATGTTTCAAGAGGATTAGATTTAATAGTCACCGAGTAGATTTAACATTTATTGGCAGAAAAGGGATGGTAGACTTAAGTTCAAGGCAGAAGTGAGTACCAGAAGCCATACGGCTGTGCAAGTGGACCAGTTCTATCAGGAAAATGCACTTTGCTTGCATGCAGTCAGAATGCAAAAACAAAACAAGAGGCTTTCCTGTCCTCTCCTCAGCCATTCACTCCTTTTTTCCTCTGCTGGAGTTGCCTATTGCCATAGCTCCAGTTTTTCAGACTGATGAGCTTGCTATGTTTGTCTCCATCTTCTGAGAGTGGGCATAAATTTCTACTAGAGATTGCAGTTTAAGCAGGGGCTGTAAAGCTATTCAAAACTGATAATAAAAGAGGTAAATGTATGATCACTTGTTGAAATGATGATAACCAGGAAATGTAGCTACCACTGATATTTATTGTCACTAATGCCAAGTCAAATCAGCTTTAAAAGATATAATTTAAATTAATATTTCAGTAACTTTCTGAAGCTGGACTATGTTTTAGTTGGCAATCCCTGGGAGTTTCCCAAGCAAAAAATATATTTAAGGAGTCCAGAGCTGATGTGGAAACCTCGTATAGCTGCAAGGAATATAGAAAACTCATAATTGTACAGTTTGTGGAGTGAAATCCAGAGCAGACTTTTCAGGAAAAATGTGACTGTACAGTTACAACCTGACTTGTATCACTATATGCCTATAAGCTGAAGCCATAATATGGGTTTTATAAGTAAAGAACAACATCAACTTTAAATGAATAATTTGTTTCTTCTGAAGAAGAAATAGAATGATTATGAAATAATTAATACAATCTTGGAAAGGGGTTTATTTTGTTTTGTTTTGTTTTCTCCAATAGTCAATAAATATCCTCAAGTATAATTTCAGAAAAACAACTGAAAGGAGGCTAAAGAAAAGAGAAATTTTCTTTTCACAGCAGTGAAAACAGTAATAATATAATGGTAAATTAAAAAATCTTCTAGGAGAGTTTTTTCAAACACTAGGGAATCTCTGATGTCACTTAGACTAATAAGGTATGTATTACAACTACTTTTCCCTAAAAATACCTAATAATTTTATTTTCATTGTACACACATAATTAAAAAATCTTTTAAAACTGAACTGCTCATAGGGAAAGTAATTGGAGGGAAACTTATGCTTTTTTTTTAGTAAGTGAGAAAAGAACATTAGCCTTATTAAATGCTTTACACTGAATTTCAAAGCACTTTACAAATTATCCTGCTATTAGATTAATTCTTATACTGAGTATTAATTGGCTGGGAATTAGAACCCTCAGGAAAAAGAATTAAGGAAAGAGAACCAAGGCAAAGATACTATACTTCAGAATCTTATGTTGCAAGGCAGAAAGTAGTGTGACTTATTTTTGGTGGTGGTAGCATACATGGCTTACCCACAGTTACTTTAAAATAAAAAGGCAGAGCTTGTAGGCCATTTGTTCTACAGCACATATTTCAGTGTACTTTAGTCAGGTTCTCTGACATGGCTTAGTTTTTCTAATTCATCTCTCTGGTTGTGATCCTCACAAACAAGTGAGAGATGGAGAGGGACTATAGGAGGACATTGGTCTGTAAATATATTAGGTCTCCCTTTTGTGTGTAGACACATCCACTGGGGAAATCTCAAATCCTTCAATACCAAAAGTTGGATTTGATTTTCACTATAGATGAGCTGCAAACTGTGACATTGAAACATTTCTATCATCAGCTCCTTGCTTGAATATCATGGTCCACCTCTTGTTTAACCTGACTGTTTCTCCATGTGGAAGTGGCAAAGAACAGTATTTGTTGTTAGCCAGGTCAGCTCCAATAGGAAAAAAAAAAAAGGTACACAAAACCAGTGACCAGGGTGATCCTCAACATCTTCCAGGGAGCAGCAGTTCCTTCGGCACTATGGAGAAGAAGTGTGACTAATGGAAAAGGTTATTACAGATTCAGTTACCATGATGCCTTAGAGTATGTCCAGCTTCTATCTCTCTGCTTTTGACAAGTCAGAAAGATTTAAGATGTGGGAGCTTCTTGTGTGTTGCCTTGTGTATCACCCCTTATTTTCAGGACCTGCTTTCCATTTATTTCTTTGATGAAACAAGTGGGTACAATTACTTACAAATATAGCGAAATTAAAGATGAAGAGCCATTAAGGAAAAGAAATTACAGCAAAATATGACGAAAAAAAACCCCAAACCACAAATTGTATACTAAAATAATAGTTCTTAATGCCTGATATAATAACTACAATTTGTTCATGTCTTAGGATAAGGAAGAAACATGTTCCATGTCTTAAGAAAATATTTGTAGTAAGCCAAATAGACTTTTTCAAACAATGAGGAAGAGACACAATTTTTTTACAGTTCTTCATGTTTTCTTAAAATGAAAAGACAGCTCAGAAAGAAAAAAGAAGAGCCAAGAAGCCTCTCTTTCTTCAAAACTAATAATGCTACAGCTATATGTCTGGAAGATAAATTTATACCATGCAGATAAAAGATGGAGTAAATAAGGACATCAAAACACAATTTATACCATCAAGATCAGATACAGTTTAATTTATTATTCCACTTACCCTTTGCTAGTAATGCTCTTTGTCCATAATATTGTCTCACAAAACCTTTCAACAACTAGTTTTGCTCATATAAATTCTGCCTGTTTCTACTATAGCTTAATTCACACTTGTATGTAGTACATTTTTTTGTGGTCATCTCCTATGGTAGAAGCTGTTTTCATAAGGACATTTTCCTTTCACTTTTATGCCCATTAGCTTATTAATAAAACAGGAAAGTTAAAATATTACAATATGCTGAAAATACCAATAAGTATTGGTACAGGAAAAGATGTAATGGCCTCAAGTTGCATCAGGGGAGGTTTAGATTAGATATTAGGAAGAATACTGAAAGAGTGGTTAGGCACTGGAACAGCCTGCCCAGGGAAGCGGTGGAGTCACCATCCCTGGAGGGGTTAAAAAAATGGGTAGATGTGGCACTTCAGGACCTGGTCTAGGGGCTAGGGAGTTGTTGGGCTGAAGGTTGGACTTGAAGATCCTAGAGGTCTTTTCCAACCTAAGTGATTCTTTGATTCTATAAGTACCTGGAAAGTAAAAATGGTATTTAAATACTGACTGCCAACACCATCCTAGAGTATTTTTGGATGAGTGTTGTCAGCAGGTCAGAGGTGGTGATCCTTCTACTCTGCTCAGCCCTGATGAGACACATCTGGTATGCTGGGTTCAGTTCTGGGCTCCTTAGTACAAACAGACTTATTGGATTGAGTTCAGTGATATGCTGTGAAGATAATCAAGCGACTGGATGATCTCTCTCTTAAGGAGAGGTTGAGAGAGCTGGGGTTGCTCATGTTGGAGAAAAGAAGGCTTGGAGGGATCTGAATAATGTGTATAAAAACCTAATGGGAGGGAATGAAAAAGAGAAGAAGAAAAAAAGAAGGTAAGAAGGTAGGCCCTCTCCCGAATGGAAGAGAAGATCTGGTCATGAGGAATATGGAGAACGCTGAGGTTCTAAATGACTTCTTTGCCTCAGTCTTCACCAACACAGGCTCTAGCCACATCACCCAAGTTGCAGAAGGCAAAGGTGGGGACTGGGCAAAGGAAGATCAGCCTGTGGCAAGTGAAGACCACGTTTGAGACCATCTAAAGATCCGGAATGTGTACAAGTCCATAGGACCTGAAAAAATCCATCTGTGGGTCTTAAGAGAACTGGTGGATGAAGTTTCAAAGCTGCTCTCCATCGTATTTGAAAATTCATGACAGTCTAGTCAAGTTCCCACTGGCTGCGAAAAGGGGAACATAACCCCCATTTTAAAAAAGAGAAAAAAGGAAGACCTGGGCAACTACAGGCTGGTCAGTCTCACCTCTGTACCTGGCAAGATCATGGAGCAGATCCTCTTGAAGGCTCTGCTAAGACACATGGAAAATGGAGAGGTGATTGGTGGCAACCAGTAGGGCTTCACCAAGGGCAAATCGTGCGTTACAAATTTGGTGTCCTCTTGTGATGGATTTACAGCATAGCTGGATAAGGGAAGAGCAACTGATGTGATTTACCTGGACTTGTGCAAGGCATTTGATACTGTCCCACATGGCATCCTAGTCTCTAAGTGGGAAAGATATGGTTTTGATGGATGGACTATTTGGTGGATAAAGAATTGGCTGGATGGTTGGACTCAAAGAGCGGTTGCAAACGGCTCAATGTCCAAGTGGAGACCAGCGTCCAGTGGTGTTCTGCAGTGTTGGGACTGGTACTATTTAATATCTTTGTTGGTAAAATGGAAAGTAGGATTGAGTGCTCCATCAGCAAGTTTGCAGATGACACCAAGCTGTGTGGTGGTGTTGACATACTGAAGGGAAGGGATGCCATCCAGAGGGACCTTGACAGCCTTGAGAGCTGGGCCCATGCCAACCTCATGAAGTTCAACAAGACCAAGTGCAAGGTCCTGCACC
>JAVSBS010003903.1:10286-23726 GCA_033124195.1 Coracias cyanogaster | reverse complement strand
GACTGCAGGTTGTTTGGAATGGGGACTTATTACTGTATTACTAAATGCATGGATCATGCCTGGCACAATCAGAGTTAATGTGGTTCGGCTAAATAGATATATATAAAAAAAATATTGTGAAGGGCTGCTGTTGAATTGGAGTGCTTCCAGTGAAGGTTACTTTTATGTCTAGTTGTAGGGAAAATGTTTTGCAGTGAAAGCTACAAATTTTCATCAACAAAACCAACTCAATTTGCCACATGATTCTAACTTCAGCTCATGACAGGTCTTTGAAAGTAAAGTCTTAGTTACTTGCTATTTGTAGAGGCTGAACTGCAAAGTCCGTATGTGCTTGAGAAATGATGTAGGTACCATGGATCCCAAAAGAAGAAAGAGAAAGGAAAGGAAAGACAGCAAAGTTTTGTTCTCAACAGACTGGATGTGAGAGAGGGTTTTGAACATATTTCAACTTTTGATAGTGCAATAGTAGAGCACTAGGACTGTATGATAATAGAGGAAAATTCTAACATTTTTTCCTTATATGATTGACTTATTATGTTTTCTCTTATTATTGTGCCCATAAATTATAAAACTCAATTAAAGAAAAAACAGTTTGATTCCTAATATAGCCATTGCTACAATTTTAGCATAAATCCAACATGTTTTTCAGGTTAGTCTCTCATTAGTGCAGATAAAGAAAAACAATGGAACTGTGGATCTATGTGCCAATTTAACTATTTAAAAAAATAATTTCTGATACAGATCTTATTTCGTTTGACTGTGATACTCTGTAGAGTTTCCTAATTAGCCAACTTCTTTTTAAATTCAATTTTAGATCAGAATCATTGCAGTGAGCTGTTTAATTTCTGGTTTTATTCATTACATAAAGTTTTGCTTTTAGAGCAGCTGTGAGATGCACTGAGCAAAGAGTTCAAAGGAAAAGACTTACTTTGTGGTTAAGGTGTCTCTGAAATTTATTAAAACCAGTCTTGTAATAGACTGGAGGTGGTGCATAAATCTGAACTCTGGGCTTCAGAGTACTCTGCTTTTTTAAGCCATCTTCCTCTGCCTTCCCTAAGTGAGCAGAGCTGATGGTGTCATGATCTCATTGCTTCCTTAGCTAAAATTTATATTACTTCATGAAGATGAACTTCATTGGCATTAATTAAAGGTATAATCCCTGCTTTTAGAGAAGGAAACAAAAACCATAATGTGACTAAATCATTTTAGATATTGCTTAAGTTTCAATCTGTGCAGTGAGTGATTGATAGGAGATCTGAATCTCTGTGAAGTAACATTAATTTGTACTCAGGAACAGGACAGAAGCCACAGAAAGCTGGCAAGAATTTGCCTTTGGAAATTTCCTCAGGATAAGGACCTTCCTCAAGATCATAGTTGTGAGGCTTATTGTTACTTTGGTTCAAAATTCCAGAAAACCTTTTCTTGCCAGGGCAGAGGTGGAGCACATGGGTGCTAGTAGTGGAGAAGTGGAACATGATCAAATCTAACCTATGCTGTTCTTAGGGACCATAGGAAGCAGAGATGGGATTAGGGCTGATAACTAATTGTAAGAAACAGAAAACCCTCAGATGTTTTCCTGCACAGGTTTATGGGAGTTCATCTTTTGTATTAAGTCTTGTGTCATATCTGAGTCGACGCAGTAGCTCAGAACCTCCAAGGGGACAATGTCACTTCTTACTCCTTTCTCCCACATTCACAGTGGCGTGCTCCTCCCTGCATCTTCCTTCCCTTGGCTCAGGTACTCATCTGACACTACCAGGAGCTGATTCATCTGACCAAGTGAGCAGAACTAACCCCTCAAAAAAAACTCTGTCAGTATTTTTTCTGCTAGTTTGGAGAGTTGAATGAACTCACCGAGAATCAAGTAAGTGGCAGAGTCAGTGCAAGGAAGAAAAGATGTAATTGGGAGAGGAGCCTTTCTCTCTGTGGGAAATTACAAATCACTTCAGTTGCAGGGCAGGAGTTTTTGTTATGAAATTAAAAATCTAAGTGCAATCCTTTTTATTTTTAAGTAAGTTTCTCCCTCTCACAATTTAACAAAGTTTTAATTTTTCCTATATACATAATTTTTGAAACATGGAAAAAATTAATCAGTTGGAATTTTGTATTTTTCTTCTCCTTTTTTAGAAGCCCATCAATACAGAAATCTAGTATTTGTGAATCATGCCAGCTGGCAAGCACATCTGTAATTACTTCAGTTTGAGAAAGCAGTGTCCTATAGGTGGCACTTAAGAACACACTTAACTTTAACATATGCTTAACTTGTCTTATTTGAGTGATCTTGCTTAGGAATAAAGCAGGCAGAATTTGACCCTCAATAACAAAAAATAAGGCATCTGCGGAAATGCCGTGTTCCCAGTTCTCTGATTAGTTCTCGTTCTGGTTAGGCCTGTTAATGAAGAGTCTGATTTGCGTATCACTGTCTACACAGGCATACTTTTCTTTTCCCTTTGCCTGTGGTACTTTCCTACCTGCTGCACTGCAGAGCTGGATGAAGATTCAGCTGCTGCGAGGAACCAGCTGACACTGTTGTCACTCTGCTGTGACTCAGTAGCTGGCAAGTAGCCCTGAGTAAGCTTTTCTTCCCGTGTTTGCAATTCAATGGCTTGCATTTTGTTGGAAATATTGATACAGTGATATGATAGGTTTTGTGGCTTCTTTTTACTTGGCACGTTTCTCCTACCTATCATTTTTCTGTTGTTTTAGTACCAGCCTAACTACCAACACAGTGGTCTCTTTCTCAATACCTGAGAATCTCTCATACACCTGTTTCTTTGAGGTTTTGCTGACTAATACGCTGAATGATGAAAGAGCCCGATGTTTCTTTGATTCTGAGAATAGGAAAGACGAGGAAATAAGAACTATGCCTTTATAGAAGTAGCAGTTGCCGGACCGACTTTTTGTCTCTCAAAATTCCCAGACCTTTCAGTCTTAAAAAGGGCAAAAATTATTTTGTGCTACTTGCAGAAACACTACATTGTAAAATAAGAAATAAAATACAGATTTTACAAAGTTTTACATATTTCTTTACCTGGATAAATTCAAGTTTTATATTAATTTTCAAATGTGGTAACAAGGCATGGGATTATCTTAAAAAAAGCTCAGTCTGCTGCTGCCTCCACGTTTGCAAAGCAACCTAGAAATATTTCAATATAGTTCTGAGTATACGGTTCATTACTGTCACTAAGACACTCAGATTTAGCTTGACTTAAATGTCAGAAAATATTATTCAGGTGTGGAAGACACCAAAGATCACAGCTAACTGGTACATTGAATCTTAATTAGCAAGGAGACCATATAAAAATCAGAAGCTTCTATGAACTAAGAAAACAACCCTGACATTCTCCATTTGGCTCTGGGTATTTGTTGCTGACTTTGATCTCCGGTGATAATCTCCAAAGAGCTGTGATTCTGGCTCGTTTAAAAATTGGTTTTACTTTCAAACTTTGCCTGTTAAGTCATTATTACCAAATAACTCTGGAGGGACTAGAACTTCATAAAAGGGACTTTATTTCCCATTATGAGAGTCAGGGATTAGGCAACGTTACATAAACCAAAGCTTGTTTCTTCTCTGCAGCTCAGTTTACTTAGTGTTAAATAAATTCTATGCATTGAAACTGTATCCTGGTGGGTTTTTTTAACAATCAGCAAGTTTTGTGCGGGCCTCATTATGTTTAGAAGATATCACAATATTTTTAAAAGATATAATAAACGGTTGTGAAATGGACTAGTGCATTCATTATCCTTTGCTTGAGATAAGACCACAGTCCACATCACAGTTAACGGACTCATCTGGCAGCTGGGAAAAAAAATAAATAAAAGCTTTTTCTTCCAGCTTTTCTTCTTTGATATTTGTTCTTGGCAGGATTATTTCTAATTAGATTGTTCATTTTCCTAATCTTAGAAGGGACACACACAGTGAGTGAAGAAGCAGATTTTGTAGCTCATGCATCTGAACTGCAGCTAATAAAGTGCAGACTCTTGCTGAAACCATAGCTAAATTTAATTTTTTAAGAAGTCCATTGTCATAACTAATTATACAATTGCCCTTTGTTATATGAGGATATTATGGGAGCAATATGTGAAAGACTCTGCATCAAACTTCAAATTGTTTGGGCTTCTATTATGGTAAGGTTTATAAATATACAGTGTAACCTTGAAAAATACTTCAGGCACTTGGAACTCTGAGTTTAGCTTTTATCTGAGACAGCCATGTTACATGTTATCACATACTTATGGTGCAATTTTATTGGCACCGTATCACCTGTGTTATAAAATCTATTGGGATACCAGAATCTGTTTCTTTCTTTCTGACACTTCCAGCTGAAAACTCCTATCAGAAAAGTTGGAAAATATGCTCATGTTCTTATGTTACTTATGAACAAACAGAGCAACTCTAAGCCCATTTTCTCTTGTCTCTTGCATAAGGGTAAACAATTACTGGTATTTTCTAGGCAGGTGTCTACCCAAATCAATGAACTGGTGTGCAGGTTTGCATGAAGTGCTGCAGAAAAATGCTCCAGGGAGCCTTTCTGAGTATCTGCCTGAAGAGCCCGTTGGTGTGCGTTCTGTTGAGGTGTTATGTTGTGCCGGGACAAACGTGGTTAACATTCATTGGATGCTGAAAGTGACGCTTGGAGCGGATGAGACCAACCTCTCATTACAGAGTTGGTCAGTTAACAGTCTGGTTGGCTGCAGTGGACAAAACTCGATTGTTTCGTGTTGCTGAAGCTTATGATACAGGAATAGGTATAGGAGATTGCAGTCGGTGCTGAACTGGCATTTTTACGCAGAATGGAGCTGATACAAACTTGTCATTTTCAGTCTGTAAGGAAGTTCTGAATTCCATGATTTTCACCTCAGGATAGCGGACAATGAGTTTTCAAAAGCAACTTCTTAATGCAACTTTGTTTAAACTGACACATTGCTGACAAAAATAGTCTATGATAGTGCAGCATAATTTTTCCAGTGGCTGCTTTGCTATGTAAGGCTTCATTCTAGTGTATTCTGGGCATCTTCGGATATGTAACTCCATGTGCACTGTTCTTTGGGAAACAAAGTAATACAATTGTCACAAAATATACAGGAGATTAGGAAGACTGTTTGTTTTACTTCTAAGGTTTAGTAACATGGTAGCAAATAGTCCTTTTACCTTATATTATTCATCACTTCCTAGATTTTGGAGTGTTGACTGCATTTAATGGCAAAATTCCTTTATTTTCATTGCCATTTTAAAAATATTTGCAGGAAAACCATGTGGGAGTGTAAATCTTGAATCATGACCCCACTCTAGGTCTGCCCTACACCTGAAAGGAAACAGATCTTGTCCCAGAACGTTGTCTCTGTGTGAAGTTGTGCTGTGGCATCGGTTTGGCAGAGAATGGTCAGTCACACTGTCCCTGTCGTGGCTTAGCTGGATTTATAGGTTATCAGTTTCTGCCTGGGCCCAGCTGCGTGTCTGCAAAACCTGCTGAAAACTGCTGTCCCCTGGTATTTCTCTGCAAATATTGTCATGTGTAGCTCTCCAGTAACTTGCACATGTCTTGAAGCCCTTGTAGCCTGACTAACAGTGGCAGAGCAAGTAGAAATAAATACTAAAGATTTGCATTTCACTCATCTCAGAGAAAACACAGCCTGGATATTCCAAAGGCCTCTAGGGAAGTGTAACACAACTGTTAATGACTTACAAAAAGTTTTGTTAATTGTTTTCCAATTAACTGATTCCAGGAGATTCTGAAAGAAGGTAAAAAATCACATTCTGTATGTTTGCAGACTTTAGCCATTTCCAGTGGCAGGGGAAATGGTGAGCAGGGCAAGAGGAGATAATTGGTTCTTGATCAGAAAATGAAATGGTGTGATAAATACTTGTTGTGGTTTTGTATCGCTGTGTCAATATTACGGCTCAGTAGTTTCACTTGGCAGTGTGCGGACTCCTGGTTTTCTGTGGACTGTTCTAAGAACGGATGAAGACAACCTGTTGTAGCTACGCTGAAACTTGTTGTATTGTGAAAGCCATTATAACAAATGGCTGTCAGAGGGTTATTAGTGGGAAGGGAGGGCTGGGAAAAGGGGGGCCTGTATAAGATAACGATGAAGAAAAGGACAAGGCAGAGGAAGCTAGGAACAAACTTGACAAGGAGCTGGTAGTCCAAATCTGAGAGAAGCCCAGAGAAAGAGTTCATTTATCTCAGTAATACATATCTTGTAACTCTGGAACCTTGCTCCGTTAGTTTCAGTTAAAAAAAAAAAAAGCCTTTGGTAAACATGGCAGGACCAGATGACTTAAGAGGATGAAGGGAGGATGAGCAACAGGAGGATGCCAGGTGTCTTCTCCAGGTCTTTGGAGTTTGAATACATTTTCAGCCAAATAAACAGTCTTTTGATTTTTGGTCTGAAAGTTAATATCCTATATGTGGTATCTGAACCAGCTGTTCAAATGTCCTTCAGCAGAAATCATGGCTCTTAACACCTCATGGAATTCCATGCTACTGTCCTTACTATTGGCTTTGAATACTCCCTAGGTTCTTTGGGGTTTTTTTAGCCTGGCTTAGTTTTCAGTCATTGGCTGAACTCAATGAGCTCACAGAGAGGTTAGAAATGCATCTGAGCCAGCATTAGTACAATGTTTAGTTTTGTTAGATTATTAGAGTAGTTGTAACACTTGAATTTTGCAAGAATTCCTGAACAAACTTTCAAAGACACTTTTGAACTGTGTAAGTCAGAACTGAGGGTGATTATCACGGCAGAATGTATATCTGTATTTATGGCTACCTGAGCTGTGTGGACGGCTTGCTGCAGACCTTAGTCATGCTTTTCTTGATTGCAGACACTTGCAAACAACTGTTTGTTTATACAGAATTATTAAAGAATGGACCTTTAGACATTTTAATCATCCATCAATGAGGATCAAATGGCCCCCCCTCCTTCTCCTTTTTCCTAGATTTACAGTTGAGCAGACATCATTTGCTATGGGAATATCCCTTTGCTCAGTTCGAGTCAGCTGTCCTGGTCGTGTCCCCTCCCAAGATCTTGCCCACCCCATCCCGCTGTGGGGGGAACGTTGGGAAGAGCCCTGGTGCTGTGTGAGCCCTGCTCAGGAGCAGTCACAACATGGGGGTGTTACCAACATCCTTCAAGCTCCCAGCACAAAACCCTGCACCGTGAGGGCTGCTGGGGGGAAACCAGCTCAGCCAGACCCACTACAGTGACTAATCACAGTTTTGCAAATATGGAAATTTGTAAGTGTGTGGGAATTGACCTGCACTAGTTTTTGTTCTTTCCCCTGTTCAGTTTGAGGATCTGCATGTTGATGTATTTCTTTTGAATTAATGTTTATTTCAGTAAGCTGAGGGAATTGTTATGATTATTATGAAAGGGCTGGTATACATGTAAATGAAATGCAGTAAAGTAGGAGAAAGGAGCTAATTTGATGTTAGAATATGAGTATAAGTTATCTTGGCCAAAGCTTCTAGGTAAATATTATTTCATATGTCAGCCCTGCTTCATCCTTGTCTTAATGAATTTTTGTATTGTAAATTTGTGTAAGGGAAATTGATTTGGAACAACAACATTAGTTTTATCACAGTCACCTTATATGCTGCTGGAATATTTTCAGTTACAAGAGGTGTAACATGAGCCCACCTTATTTTTAAGGAATCTTGTTGTCAATGTGTGGTGACTGAATATTTTAAGACCCCTCTCTGCAACAGAATTTCGATTATTGTCTCATCTAGACCTTCCTTTGTCTGCAGAGAAACACATGGTCCTTCTTAAAGAATTTTCAACAGTTCTTCCATTATGTTAAGTAGTAAGAAACAGCGAACAGAGAGTATTCATCAGGCAAAGCTGCATTTGGATCTGTGTCAGTTTAAAAGAGGGAAACTATCTGTGATCATATCAAATTCAGTAG
Organism: Coracias cyanogaster; assembly: GCA_033124195.1. Taxonomy (NCBI): domain Eukaryota; kingdom Metazoa; phylum Chordata; class Aves; order Coraciiformes; family Coraciidae; genus Coracias; species Coracias cyanogaster. Next base: position 15,817 of record JAVSBS010003903.1, on the reverse strand, counting down.
CATTGATAGCAGGTTTGAGTAAGATTGATACTCTTCCTAGAGACCAGCTGTATGTAATAAAAAGGTATTAAATGTATTTTGAATTAAAAAATGATGTGTACATAGATCAAGGCCCTGAATATTTGAGGATACTCGACATAATCTGCTTCCTTCCTATTTTTTCCTAATTCATAGGAGGGAATCTGAGGCAGAGAAATAACAGGAGTTAGTTTTTGGTGCAACTGCCTATCAGGAAATGAAATTCAAGTTTCTTTTGCCGAGTCATCTAGTGTGCTATTTCTCAGAGTAAAAGTATTTTCAATGCTGAGACTTAAGCCTGAGATTTAAATATTTATTAAGCATCTCTCTTAAAATGTTTAAATGGGCACTTGAAATGATGTTGAGTTATGAGAGGTGGCTGATTACTGTTAACTCTGGTGAGCTATGATGGGTCAGACAACAGAGAGTCACTGTGATCAGCTGGAGATCCAGATTTTAAAAAGCAACTATTTTTCATCTCACTTTATTTTGCTTGCAAGGATTTTACTCTGACAAATTGCTTAGAAACATGGTGTTAGGAGGCTTAGTTCTTTGGTTATACCAAAGAGAAAGTGCATCTTTTTTGTTGGAACAAAACTTGTTTTAATGTGAATTCCTTTGATACCTGCTGTATATACAACACACAGCGGGATCAGTTATCAACAAGTTGACTTTCTAGTGCAAGGTAAAGGCTGAAATGATGAATTCCACATCTGTTAAACAGACTTAATTTCTGGTGACATTATAAACTGAAAAGGGCAACAAGCTCCTTTTTCATCACACAGAACTCTGCAAAACAGATTACAATTTAGAATGTGTTCAGAATTGAAGGTAAAACATCCCTCAATCACTCCTGAATGATCTGAAGCATGCAAGTTACCCTGTTAAGAGAATACTTGCTGAATTTTAGGATACATTTTGGCTCCTTTCTTGAAAGATCTTGATGGAATCAGTTTTGCAATGATAAAGGTGGGCTAGTGGAGCAGATAATTGGTATCAGTAATTTTCTGTGGTAACATGAATTATATGTTACCTGACAAAAGTTAGTCTCCTGTTCTGATATGTTAATCCACAGCCTGGTTGAAGGATACGAACAGGAAAAATATATAAAAATAATAATTTAGCATTAAAGGACATAACTAAATTCGGAATCCCTTATCTCATGATGGGCTGTGGAATTACTGCTGGTGTAAATTTTGTAGGAAGCATTCATAAGTCATAACTGCCTCCATTGCTTTTTATACGTCTGTGTCCAAGGTACAAGAAAAAATCTGAAGAGTTAAGTTTGAAATGCAGCCTTTTGTTAAGGATGCTGCACAAAGAAATACCTGCAGGTTTGATACATTCTGTAATAATTAGTTTGAAACAGAACTTCCTAGTGCTTTATGATATCTCTTCATGGAAATCTGCCCCATCTGTTTCACAGATACCTTTTTAGTCCATTTCCCTCCCAAACCCTTTTCCCTCTTCAGGGAAGCAATCCTAGATTTACTGTTTGCACTTTTCTGATGAGTCTATTGTAGAATACATTGAATATTTTTCCTTTCTTTTTATTGCTTACAAAATATGAGATACTGTCGCCATCCGGGCGCAAGCGGACCTCTCTTTGTAGCTAAAATGAATTTGGAAGATAGTTTTATAGCTGATTATTATATTAATTCTAAAATACAATCCACATGCTACCAGTTAAAATACTTTGTAATGGGTAGACTTCCAAGTCTTTGGTTTAGTAATATTTTCAGAGATATTACAATTGTTCAAAAACTTTCTAGCAAAAAACCACAGTTGTGGAATAGGTTTAGGCCATTTGTTTATCTTGTGGTTTATATAACCTGCATCACCTCTGTTCTATGTTTTCAGAGAAGCTTTTTCTCTTCTGAAAAGAAACTGTTTGTTTTACATAAGAGCAAGGTCTAGACTCTGAACCACTGCAAATTAACAAGGTAGCATCTGTGAAACAACCACACATCCTCTTCAGTGCGTTCATCTCAACCGTTACCCTTTCTCTGAACTTGGGGAAGCACAGGTCAGGAAACAGGGTCATAAAGGTACCACACAATTACCTTTCCAGAACGGCATAGCTGAGAAGCATAACAAGAATTTACAGAATCAATGTTCTTTTAAATACATTTCTACTAAAGAAAAATACACTGCTAAGTCAGGGATAAGAAAAGGATAGAAAGAAGAGCTGTACTCATTGTAGCTTATTTTTCAGCATTGTTATTTTGTAGTTCTCCCACTTAATCTCAACAATTTTCTTATGAGTTATAACGTAACTCCACATCCTCACAATTCCTTTCGTAAATATAATCACTGCTTACCATTCAGTGAAGTGCAATTTGTTCTTGACATATGTAGCTAAAGGCTCATTCGTGGGCCTGGCATTGCTCTGATAGAAAAATTACTTCAAGATGCTTTGAAGTTTGCAGGAAGCACATCACAACATTTTGAAAACAATGATTAAACAGAATTCTAGTATCACTTAAGGGAAATGTGCTGAGATCTTTGTGCCTTTTGAGGGTGGGAATGTCGTCAATGGGGAAATCTGAGGGGTCAAATCTTCAGCATGGTATTAATTTGATCATAGATTTTCCCTAGGAAATGATTCCTTCCTTCTGGTTGTTTTTTTTTGTTGTTGTTTTTTTTTTCTCCTGAGGATATTAGTTCTGCCATTCACCTTACACTTGTGCCTTGTAGATTTTAATTAAAACCCCTTTGCCAGAATGGAAGGGAAATTGTATGTATGAAATTTTAATGAAATGCTTATTTTTATGAAATATTTATCCTTTTTCATTCTAGTCTACATTTTTATTTGTCATTTTGGGACAGCAGGTGCTTGAAGGGCTTTTGTTTTGTATTTTCAGTGAAAGTTTGATGTTATTTGAAGTAAATAGTTTCTGACAAGCTAAGGGTATAGCTGGGTCATACCAAAGGTAGTCACTCGGAGGACAGTTTCTCTGAGAAGTGCTGTCAGACTTGTTTCCCATGCAGCCAATCATTTAATAGGCAAGACAGTATCACTCCTGTTTAATAAAATGAGTTTTACACCAGAGAAGCAACAGAATCTTGCAGTATTTGACATTTACTTTTAGGACTGAGAGAAGAGTAATGCAGTTGCTGAACGTCTGTGTTGTTATCACCAGCTGTCTAAGAATCAAACTTTATAGCAACAGGTTTTTTGCTTGAAATTCTTTAATTCTTCAAAAATTGCCTTAATTCTGTTTGAACAGCACATTGATGAGCAGAAGCTAATGTCCTTCTGCTCAGGTGTAACTTTAAGAGTCCTACAAAGTTTATTTCTGAGAAAGTCTCTCTTTTCTGTTTTCTGAGTACGCTGATAAAATTTCAGGAAGTTATGACATTATAGCCTGTTTTAAGTATCCACTTAATCACATGTCTAGGAGGAGCAAGAAGGGTTTTTAATGTAGAATGCAGTGAGGCAAATGATTACAGAGAGTCTCTTTCCGGCCAGCTGATGGGAAGATTGAGGACTTGTAGCCAGCCCCACATCTTGAGTTCTGTCCTCGGGGTTTGTGAGCAGAAGTATCTTTAGTCTTTGTCCTGCATTTTGCCAGAAAAAAATAATCATTAGCATTAAAACTGACCAAGGCAGAGAATTGCTCTCCACATCATACTGGATTACAAGTCGTATGTTTTGAGTTGGTGTAATCAGTGGAGATGTCTGTCACACGTGGGAACTACAGGATGTGTTTGTAGTGACATATCCTCAGAGCTGCTGACATAAAATGGCACTGCTTCCGAAATATGTTTTTTGTAAGCAGCCTTACAAGTGAGTTCTAGTGTGTGTCTCTCTCCTCTTCATACAGGTCTAGCTGCTCAGTTTTCAAAGCACTGATTCTGTCATAGATCTGTCTTTGCTGCTTCTTAGACTCTGTCAAGCCTTCTGTCATTTAAGCAGTCTCAGTTTCTCATACAGATGTTCTCAGTAATGTCCAACAGTAGTAGAAGGGATGACTGAGTAAAGAGAGACATAAAATTTATTTTCTGTGGATTTTTTTTTTTTGATGTTCAATAAGAAAGAACACTCTGGAACACTTATCCAGAGTGACTTCAAAATGAAAAATCACAGTACTTGTCTTTTCACCAAAAAAGGGCTTGCTACTCTGATCAGAAATAAATGAATGAGAGAGATGCTTCTATGGGACCAAAGCAAAGGTGAGGCACGTGTTGCCTGAGATACTTTCTCCCCTGAGAGTATTGGATTTCCTCTGATTCAGGAGAAAGTGTAGAAGCCTGAGTTCTTACTCAGTCCTCAGTCCTGTGGCAAATACTCACCCAAGCTACTGCCAGAACTAAAGTCTTCAGCCATGAGATTGCTCTCAAATTCCCATAAAATGCACTGCCTTTTTTCCTCATCATATCGTATCGTATCATATCATATCATATCATATCAAGACAGTGCAAACATCAATGCCATTTAAGGAACTGTGATGCCACCTTATTGGTTCCAGGCAATAACTTTTTACTTAACTCTGCTATACAAAGATTAATATTAGCATGATCACTTCATCTGATAATTATTTTTTAAGCTATCCGAATTTTATGGACATTGCATGAATAAATTGTATTTGTTCTTCTTCTTCCCCTTGCAAGCACACTTCCCTAATATTAAATCTTCCAACATCCTGCATCCTTTCTATCAGAGTGTGCTGTTGCTGAGCAACACCAGATTTGCTCTTTAAAATTATCTAGGTTTCTTTAGCCAGCTTTGTGAGTTGGTGCAGCAGACAAGCAGTAATATGTCCTAATGCTTTAAAAATACATGTATTTTTTGTTCGAACATAAACATTTCTTGTATTTGGACCATCATACATGGGTATGCGGGTATAAATGTAAAAATAATACAGTTTCACATAATTTTTTAATTCTGCTATGGGGATTTTTGTAATTATATAACTGTACTTGTATAACATACATTAACTCCTTATACATAGGTGCAAGAAGAGAGAAGAATGAAAACACACGTGTATTTAGGAAAGTTTGTATTAGAAAGATTTTTTTATTGATTTATTTTTTTTTCCCTAAAGCACACACATTTCTGCTTTCTGAATGGTGTACCAGTGTGGAGTCTTTATAGTTGGAGTTTTAAGATGATTCACCCTTCTGCTTAACCCTGCTAACACTCAACAGTTTAGATATCGTAAAAGTTGGCAAAATGTTTCTTTTGACCTTATAACTGAGTGCTGTAGGAATGATTTTCCTGTAGATTAAGTGCTATCAACTATTTCAATGTGAGCTGTTAATTTAACCCTTGACCATGTAAATCCCAACACGAATGTTTTATTTTTCAGTGTCAATTTGTAATGGCAATAGCAAAAACTTGGGCTTGTAATGCAGACTTTATTGAACTGATCCTGTGAATAATATGGCCATGACAAGCAAGGTGATAAACTGTACGTGTAAGATTTGCACATGTGGTCAACAGGACTCCAGTGGCCCTTTACTTCAGTAGAGGGTGAACTTTGAGACTCTGAGCTCACAATGTGGAGGTA